>JARHVA010008765.1:2500-20000 GCA_037957365.1 Torreya grandis
GATAGATCTAAACATGCACAAAGTAATATATAATGTAATGATAATAACCATAAAGATATGAAATGATCAATAAGCTATAATGTTGTTTAAGTAACAATTCTTACAAGTCAACACAAATTTAATAGATTGGTATAGCCATGTATGTAACCAAATTAATGTGTGTAAAATGAAGTGACCTATAACATAGTGAAATTAACTAGTGATAAATGAAATCATCAGTCCCTATATACTCTCTCGGGGGTCCTTTATCCATTTATCTGGAGTAAGTTAAAAAAAAAAATTAAAAATGAATGTAACTCTAAACATAGATGTTCACTATTTTTAAAAAATATCTTTGTAACAAAAAATTTAGATTGTTGTTTTTTGTCAAGTCTGTGTTCTATATTTTTGGAATAATGCATGTAAGACAAATATATCATAACAAGATGTCCACTATTTTAAAAAAAAATATTTTTTAATAAAAATATTTGACATATGCAAATATTTCAATCATTTCAAAAGTATGAAAGATTTGAATAAGAGTACTAGGAATGGCCTACAAAAAAGACAAACAAAGGTTGAGTAATTTAAACATGACCCAAATTCGACTATATTTACAATGTTATCTAGATCAGATCATATCGATATCATATTAAGGTGTGCTCAATAAAAATATTAAAAAAAATCTACCAAGCTATCATATGCAAACATTGTGTAACTTGAACCCTTTTTTTATAGTCGAATGCATCCCTTCGTAAGACTATTTTTTTCTTTAACTTGGAATTTATCCTTTTCCTTCTATGAAACTAGATGACATTATTTTTTTTGTATGTAAATATGTTTTTCTTTTGCAAGGTTGACTTGGACAATGTTTAATAGATGGTATAAAATAATGTTATTTTTTATAATCTATTTGGCCACAAAAATTTTATGGTATTGTAAGCTTCACATTGTTCAAGTAATTCTAATGTAGTGAAGATTATGTGCCATAACTATGTGCGGTTTATATATTTTTAACTATTTAATGCTATATTTGTTGAGGCCATGTTTTTTAATGTATTTTATTATTCACTATTGAGGCCTCAATTTGTTTCATAGTATTCAGTTAAAACAATAGTTTGAATCACATAGTGTTTATACATGATGACATATTCATTAGGTGGTAAAACTAACCATCTAATAGGATTTGAATGCTCAAGAAAAATTATGATTTACTTTTTTATTTATGGTTTTGGTTTCATAATCAATTTATATGTAAATTTACATCCCAAGAAATTCATTTTTTAATTTTGGAATTTAACATTCGAAGTGAATCTTTGAAAAACTACTTTGATTTTAATTTTTGCATGCTATGTTATTTTGTTATTACAAAGGTTTTTACAATAAATTGATTATTTGAGATAATAAATAAATATATTCCAAAATTTTTATTATGATGTTTTTTTATACTGTAAGGCATTTGTGTTTATGATTTACACTCAAAAAAGTAAATTGTTTTCTCTTTTTTTTCACATGTTTTACAAGTGATTATTTATAATTTAAATTAGGGACATATTTAATATATTGTTGATATGACATAAATTTTATATAATTTTAAATATTTTTAAACCTTTGTAATGTTTAAAAGTGTTTTATAGCTTTGAATACCTAGGTAATTTGTTTTTTACTTCTTCTATGAACTTTTTCAATGGCAATGTTTTGTACATAACCTTAATTTATAGTGCCTAAGTTTGTAAAATATTGGTTTGGTTTTTTATTTCATATTATTTTTTTTATAAAATACATGCTTTGAATATTTCATACCTTTTTTTTATTCTTACTAGGTTTTTTCCAAGAACTAGAAACTTTGTCTTGGAAAAATAAATCTTCTCCAAGCATTTTGTTATAATATTTTTTACAAAGTACGGAATTTGTGTATAGTTTTTATGAAAAAAATATATAATTCTTTGTGTTTTATTTTTTTCTTGTTTTTTTAAAAGGGTTTTTATTGGACCCACCTTTAATCTAGGGTTGAAATCATATAATTTGGATATAATTTTGAATATATTTGAAGTTGGGTTACATATGTCTTAATATATGATAGTTTTTTCATTATGTTATAACATTTCTTCAATATATTTATAATGTTATATTTGTGTTTTTTTAATTAATTTTTAATAGGTGTATTCAAGGCTTGCATACTTGTCTATAGCTATGGTTTACAAGCATGGGCGATATCTTCAATGGAAGGCATTCTTGTCCTCCTAATATCAACTACATGTTGAATCAATGTGATTATTATAGGGGATAAAAGTATAAGTATTAATTTTGGGAGTTTTAATTAAGTATCTTTAATGTTTTGTATTAAACACTAGATTTGACAAAGTTAATACTAAGCTTTTTAAGAAAAAATGGATGTTTTGGACAGAAATTAAAGTTACAGTTATGAAGAAATGAGTGCCTTAAAGATATTAAGAAGAGAATATTCATTGTACTCTGTTATAGTGATTTGTTTCACTAGATAGTTTTCTATGACAATTTTTCTATCTCAATTTATAGAATCAAGCATGGAATAAAGAATCATGAAATCTTAATCGTGGCTAGTGCCGTGACTTTATATTTAGAATGTGAGTATTATCTTGATTCAGATGGAGTTTGAAATATAATTAAAATATTAGTTTTATTTTTTATTCATTTTTCATTAACAATTAGGTGGCATTATTTTAGTCTTATGTTATTTTAAACATCACAGGATTTGTCATTCTATGCACAAGGACACAACATGAGTGTATTGTTCTTAATGCCTATAAAACTAGACATAACATGGATTTCATTCACTACTCAGTGATGAATTTTTGAAAGAAATATAAATAAATTGATTTTATTTTTTTCATTGAATGTTGATTCTATTCATGGCATTTTCTATAAAAAATATTACAATTTCACAATGTTTGTAGACATTGGCATATTTAGTCACAACTGAATCTAGTTACATAGCATTTTTTAAATTCATGAATATGATGGAATAGTTTTGAGGAAAATATTTTTCTAATACTTAAAATAATTATCAAGATAAAAAAACAATGTGATTTGATTGCATTTCTATTTATTTTTATGTTCTCAATTTGATTCAATTCATTACAAGTATTAATGTGAGGGAAACTTTCAATGTATGTATTAAGAAAAAAGATTTTATATAAATGGATCTACTTTTTTTCCTTTCCTTTGTGACTATATTTTTCCATGTCTAATCCATTTCACTTATTTATATGTAGGTTATCTTGGTTTTGTGGATTTTTTAAATATCTTAATAATAGTTTTTTGGTATATTTGGTGACTTGGCTTCCATATGACAAGTAAAAGACTAAAAACCTCGTTATGTAACACTAAAATATTATGTTTATTATTAATGTATTTTTTTACATGTTATGGCTATATCATTTTTAAATTTTAATAACTCTTATTAAATGTAGATAGTAATAATTGATAATTTAAGCTTCTAGAGTCAAGGTTTAAAAAATGATTACTTTTTAACTTTCTAAAATTCATGATTTTTTTACATTCATATTTCATGGATATCCATTTAGAAAAGAACATGAATCATAGTATAAGTGATGAGCCTAACAAATATCCCATTTAGAATAATTTGCATACAATATTTATGACCACTGATCTAATTCTATAAAGTAATTGAATATAGAAACAATCCATTGAGTTTGTCTATGCAAATACATTTTATATTTATGCTATAAATTCCCATAGTTTCATTAAAATCTATGATGTACCTATGAAAATGAATAATGCCCATTAATTTCTTTATTTGTGTAATACAATAATGAAAGACATAACTTATCATAAAAAATAATCAAGATGATAATGCCTTGGACTCAAATATAAATTTCAGAAGTAAATAGGCATATCCATCCATTTAATTTATTTTCAAAAAAATTCAAAAGATGAATATTATATTTATTTTATAGCGGTAATATACTAAACTAAAAACCAGACTCTATCTAGAAATAGTAAACTACAAACACATTATTTTTAGATAGATATATGCAAATGCAACTAGTTTTTTAAAATATTTCCATCATTGGGTTATTGACAAATACAAAAATAAATTGAATAAATAAAACTAAAAATTTGATACATTTTCATCCTAATAAAAATTTCATTTGTATAGATAAGTAAATAGCGTTAATACAATCCAGTTGGCATAGCATAGATGACACATATAAGGAGAAGAACCTTTTTAGTACTATTTTTTAAAAATATAATGTTAGTGGTTACTTATTTGATACATTTCAAGTATTTTTGGATTTTTGACACACACACACACACACACACACACACACAACATTTCAAGAATCTATTATAAAATAATTACCCTAATACACTAAAAGATTTATTATTATAATTATATCCTTCAAATATTAAAATCTTCAAGTATAGTGACTAGAGAAATTGACCTATGGGGTGATAATTTATGTTTAAATTCGGGTTATAAATGCATTAAAATTTCCATTGTGGTTTCTCTTTGATAATAAATTAAAAGTACTTTTACTTTAATTACATTGTATAGTTTCCACCCTATTGCATACTTTTCCATGATGAAAATGTAGTATGTGGACATTATGAACCATTGTACTATAATAAATTAGATAATTATCGATGCCTCTCAGGATAAATTACTTTATCAATAAATTATGTTGTGATTTTCTCTTATTGGGAAACAAATACTACAAAGGTGTAACTATGTGGACTATATAAAATGTTAAAAGACATATCTGGTTGTGGAAATAACATATTTAGTTCTAGTTTTCATATAATAGATGATTATTTTAATATAAAATATTTATGAATATATGTAGAATTATATTTTTTTACTATATTTGTTTCTAATCATGTGAAATCATATGACTATTTGTAGCAAAATATGGTAGACAATGCTATCAATAACATTCCAACTATTAAAGATTGACACTCATTCATTATTCAGTTAGGTTCAATCCATTACGAATGTAGAGTATATGATGATAAGTTTGTTATCTAATGGTTTTCATACTTTATAGAAGTAAGAATTTATCCATGGTCATATGCAAGTCAACAAAT
This sequence comes from Torreya grandis, assembly GCA_037957365.1. Lineage (NCBI taxonomy): Eukaryota > Viridiplantae > Streptophyta > Pinopsida > Cupressales > Taxaceae > Torreya > Torreya grandis. Next base: position 7,571 of record JARHVA010008765.1, read on the forward strand.
TGTCAAATTCTATAATGGATATGATAAACCACATCTTACATTCAACACTATATTTTTCTAAATAGACATAGACCATGTGTATTATGAACCATTAAAATATTCATGAACATACTACGGCACATGATAATGATTTTTATAATTGCATCGACATACTAAAAAAAGTAACTATATGTTATTTATTCTAAACTTTAAAGCTTGCATGTGGAAAGATATAATATGTGAATACTGTCAAGAACCCTATATAAAAGGAAACATAAAATTTTGGTATAATGGTTACTGGCATAGTGTCAAATCATAATAAAAAAATAGGTGAATGTTTTTCTATTATAAAAACATTTCATGTATGAAGAAATGGATAATATTTTCTACAAACATTGAGACTTGTAAATGAAATTAACATAAACATGAAACCTAGAAAAAACCTTGTTGAAAAGGATATAGAAGTTTTCAAAAGATAAATTATAAATATTCCCAAACATGTTTGTGTTGTCTATAAAAAAGTACATTTCCATCATGATATATTTTTTTAAACAAAGGTAAAAAATATGCATTGCAACAGTTTCTTTTGACTAATAAATCCATATATAGAAAAAGGTGAAAATTGTAATCAATCACTGAAAAATGGAATGCTTCCAAAATTTAAAACACATTTGAATACTAGACTTAACAAGTACTAAAAACATGTCCTTATACTATTAGACCTTTAAGAAATGTTTATTGTATCAAGAATTTCATTTACTTAGATAGGATATCTAGGGTACAAAAAACCATAGATTGAAATAAATGTCAAATTATCAATGTTCCATAGAATGTTGACAACTTTTATAAACCATTTACTAGATCTATAAAAAAGTGGTTAGAATATAAAAATGCATATAAATAAGAAATGATGCATCCAAAACTTATTATCAAATCATCAAAATAGCATTGTAAAATAAAGCTGTAAATTATTCATAATGTGTAATAACTTTCATTGGTAACCATTCGTAAATAGTAAAGTTATAAGAAATTCAAATATCAATAGCCTCTGCAATGAATCTAAAATTAATAGTGATATATAAATGAACTTGTCTTATAACATAGATGAGGCATACTCTAGTTACCCTATTTTACATGGATTTATAGACTCAACATGTATTGAAACATTTTTTAACAAAGTGATTAAAATAGATGCAGTTAAAAATATCACTCACTTAAAAAATTTAAATATTGTCCACCACTAGTGAATTTTCAAGCACTATTATTTATATGTCATTATGATAAATATGTTATGTGAAGATTATTGTATAATAAATTTTCACAATTAGATGTAATTTATGTTGATCATGGATTGGCATATCATATTGTTGATTTTTTTCCAAAGCAATAAAAGAAATCAAAGATTACGTTCAAAATATTATGTTGGTTGACATTAGAAAAAGTCATCTAAAGGTAATAAATATTTTGTCAGAGGATGTTAAATAGAAACCAAATATATAAAAGTTACTAAAATATTATTTTTTATACATAGATTTCGAAAAAAATGGATCTCAATTGATTACATGCAAGGGTTGAAAAAATACCTTTGCCATGATACATAAATTAGGACCACCACCACTTTTATCAAATTTTTCAAGTGTCAAGCATCATTGGTAACCAATGATAAATTTTTTGAATCTGTTAGATCAAAAACATAAAAAAAAAATCGGTTCGAAGCTTGATGAACTTAAAAAATAAAATGATGCTTCTTTCCTTGTAAAGATTGGTCGAGTCACATGCACATGCTATTATAGATATCACGTCAATGCATTAAGATAATTATTATGCAATGATGAAATTTTTAAATGCAAAAATATGAATTTATTTTGTGTGATAAAATTCCAAAAAAGAGGAAGCACTCATGATCATTATCTACCATTGATAAAAAAAGGTACTGATATATGCAAAGGACAAAAATTCAATGATCATCCATTTGATAGACAAATACATAACTTATAATATTGATATACTTAAACATGATAGAGCCAAATTTCATATACATCATCACATTGGTAGTGTTCTAAAAAAAAGGAACAAACTTATAAATACAACTTTATGCAATTACCAATGTGACAAACTACAATTCACGAACCTTTTAAAGAAACAAATAAACTCAAAATTGTGATATCAAGACAAATTTACGTACTTCTAAGCAAAAAAAAATTATATTATTTCTAATGTTTTTGAAACTATTTTATATGATCTTATAATACATGAATATAAATATATAATAAAGATAAAAACCATAATTAAAAAAACATACCATCTTTCCAGTTCACAACCCATCATAAAAAAACAAATAGTTTAATAAAAAACATGCCATATTTATGGAAAGCTAATATTGATGCACAATCTACTCCAAACGTGTATGTCATAGAAATATATTTTAGCTTGTATATGACAAAGGGAAATCTAAAAAGTATTCATGGTTTTAGGAAAATATTAAAATAACATGGAATAACAAATATAAAAGTTATTCAAATGTTGCATAAACTTGGAAACGCAATGCTAAAATACAAACCAGTGCCTTCACAACAATTTGTTATTGTTTTATTATCATTTACATTGAATCATTGCTCAATAACATGTTATTTTATAAATACATCTTTCCTTGATGAATTAAAATTTATATTAAAATCCTTAGTTTTGATTATACATGAAGCAGATGAATCTGAAAATGTGATATGCCAATCTCTCGTTGACTACTAAATTTCACATCCTATTACTAGTGAGCATGTTTGTTTAACTGAATTCATTTTTGAATACAATAAAAAATTAAAGCCAATGAAGAGAAAAAACACATGTTATATGCTTTGTTATCTACAATAACCATTGAGATATTGAAAATTATTATCATGGAAGGATATTGTCCTATGTCCCATTTAAAAGAAATAAAATTAGTTTGAAAGAAGCTCATGTAAAATGGAATTAGACATATAATTTACAAAGTAAAATATTAAAACTAAATTAGTCCAAGTTTAATTATGACATAAATCCTACTTCTGGATACATGGAACATGATGAATTTCAACTTGAACTAGATATAGTAATTTCATTTGAACTTGAATATATATTGGTTTAAACAAAAACCATTCAAGAATATTAGGACTTGGAAATAGATTTTCCATTGGTAAAATTTGTATCAAAAAAGAAAATTTCAAAGAAAATGCACATCATCAATTCATTTGTGACAATTCAAAAAAAAATTAACAAAGATGTATGCTAAATTAAGTGCAATGAGAAATTGTTAAATATAATGTTTTTAAAAGATTAATAAACAAACATAAACCATTTTACTTGTTTTTAAGAGCATTCCTAGTACTGAAATACATTTGTAGAAAAAATTATATATAATATGCTAACCCAAATTTACTTTATGTATTGGTAGTGATCTAAATAAGTTAAAATCTATGATTATTTCACACACATGTAAATATGCATTTTCTTACCATTCAACAAGATAAAAATTATTACATTGAATAGTGAACATCTTTACGCATTATTTAAATAATATAATTAGTTACGTACAGTTCTAATTTATGAAATCTCACTATGTTATATTACATTGACAATTGATTACATGACATTATGTTATTTCTAAATATTTACTTTTGCAAGGTTTACATGATTTTTTACTGAGTATTTTTTTCAAATTCAACTTATAACTGATCACTTTCTCTTTAACACCCAAAAATAAATATTGATATAATACCTTATTCTTTTGGGAAATAAAATGTAAAATGTTATAGATTACATCAAACCATGAATCAAAATAATGAATTATTTGTAAAAATACAAAATTAAATATGTATGTGCTCACATATAAAAAAATTACATAGCATATCTTTAAAATAAAATTTTATGTCCAACACCAAAGATGATTTGTTTCCATACCTATTTTTATTTAAAATTATGTTCAAGTACACAATGACAAAATATTAAAACTTATTCATCTTCAAAAAAAAAATATTCATGAAATAGATAAAGAAAATGATACATATAATGAAAGTCAAGGCTATGCCAGGGAAGTATGTCTACCAACAAATATCATGTTAAAACCCAATATATTGGTTCAAAATTTTACTAGTAATTATGATATTCAAGATGGCCTTATCAATGGTTCAAATGGTATTTGCAATATATACATCAAATAACATGGCAAAGACATTATCTGGGTGAAATTATATGATGTTGATATTGGACATTTACAAATAACAAAAAAAAAATCAATTTTATAAAATCCATATTGATCCAATTTAGACTCCCATTTTCTATATTTCAAGGCCACTTAAAATGCATGTTTACAGAAAAGACTTGATAATAGGTAGTCAATTTTCCTTAAAATTATCTTATTCATGAAAATACACAAAACATAGGGTCTTACAATGGAAGGCATTGCATTGAAAACACCTAGTATATAAATACATGACTTCACATATACAATGCTTCCTCATGTAGAACCCATAGAGTCATTTGTTTTCTAAGTGCACTTACAAAAAAAATTAGAATAAAAAATAATATTTAAATGTTATGCTTAGAATCAAACTCTAAATGGGTGTTACAACATAGCCTTTTCTCATATATACTTCATCTATATTGTGTGCACATTCAACACTCTTAGTCTTCAACCACATCCCGTAGACATTATTCATGTCCCTAACTTAATGAAATCTGATATACCATGTTTATGAGAAGCATACATTACATATAACAATTTATGTAACCATATTCGAATGTTTTTCCCTTGTAACATTATACATAACATCCATGTCATGATGATATGTGCATAACAACATGTTACTGATTCAAATCCAATGCTATACATTGCAAATGAGTTAGAAGAATTGATAATAAAATTTATGATACATGGACATGAATTTACCATTATTAATATCTATGTATCCCACTCTAATTTTATTTTATATATTATAAATTTTACTGAAAATTCATTGCAAAATTCAAATACATGCAAACAAAGTTATATCTTAGGAGACTTTAACATTGACATGTCTAGTTCAAATAAATCAATTTTTTTGTTAAAGACCATATTTTAGTTTTTAATATGCATTTTCTACCATGAGAACATAAAAAAAATTCAAATATAATCACGAACCATGTTTTCTGAAACAATGCAAATTAAGGGAAACAAATCATACCAATAAAAACTTACTAGACTAATCATGATGCAATTTTTCTAGTCATCAATGCCAATACTTAGTCATTAATATTAAGTTAAATATATTATTTCACACTTGTTTACATTAGTCCTCATAGATTATAAGTTTAGAATTAGAATTTGTTATATTTATCTTAAATGGGACTAAGAAAGAAGCTTTTATTCCATCAAAATAAGCAAAAAAGGATTGAAAAACAAATATTTCACAACATGCAAAATCCAGTCGAAAACCATAAACAACACTGATAAAAAAAAATCCTTGATGTCAAGTTCAAAAATAATAAATATTAGATATATTTTTATTTTATCTCTTTACAATATTTATTATCCAATACTAGTCTTTAAAAAAACCATCCTAGCTCTTTTAGTTATAATATTCCTACTAGTGTTTACAAAAATAGAACAAAAAAAACATGCAAAGTTTTTGCTTATATTTTTCTTGAATTATTTTTAAAAAATAAGAAAAAAATGGTTTCCTTTCAACACAAGGACAAAACTTCTTTTTTTAGATATAATATTAGATATTTGTGTTGTAATAGTTATTTCTATATTTGAGAGAGATATTTTGATTGTCTATGGCACACCCATGCTACAAATAATATTTATCCAATCAAGGTAGAGATATTTTATATTTAATTGGTTGATGTTCATGTCCAAATGACTATAAAACTTATTATTAATAATAAATTAATTTAATAATTCATAATGTACATAGCTCCAGTGAAAATCATTTTCATCTCTAATTTCTTGATCAAGGAAAAAAATATGAAAGAGGTGATGTTAATGTTTTTTTATTATGGTTATAAAAAGTACAACCATATAGAAAATAATATTAGTTTATGTAAAATAAAAATAGCACCTAATAGTTCAATTTCTAACATTATGGACTTATATGATCAATACTTAGTTGGGTCATTAGGATCTTTTGTTATAATATACCAATAAAAAAATACACTATTTCATTTACAAGTTAAAAATGGATAAATATAATATAAAAATACAATTACAAGCATACTTTTATTATCACAAAGATGTTTTTTGAATTGATTTTTTTCCTACATTCAAATTAACTATGCCTGTTAGATCATCTTGGCAAACAACACCATAAATTATGTAATGCAACAAAAGATCACTTTTTGTCAAAAAAAAACCTATATACAATTTCAATAATGTCATTTTCAAAGGCCAAAAATGCTCTCAAAATTTCCAAGAATTTTTTTCTTTATTTATATATCCTTTAGTTGATGAACACATTATCAAATAGTTTTAAAAAGACTTAGGAAAATACATTGAGGCAAACATTCATTTTATTTTATTTTTTGTTCATAATTTATTTTGAAGTCATGTTTTTATTTATTTAAATTGGTAAAAAAAATAATCAATTATGCTAATATTTACAATCCATGGGAATTTAAAGATAAAATAATATTTATTTGGCTCCTTTCTAGCCAATGTGCAATTCTTATATTCATGTTATTATGACAATAAATGTCCATGGTAATGATTTTTTACATTTTCCAAGGTGTCCTCTTTATTTAGGTGATTTCTATGTTCATGCACTAACATGAAATATCTATAAAAATGATTGAAAAATTGAATACATAATGAATAAATCAATGATTCTCACATTGCTTCCAAAACATAAATCCATATCTTTTCATCAATATAAATAGGAAATTTTAGTATCTATTTTAATATGGTGTAGATGATAAGTGAAATGTAAGTTTACAATTGACACAGATAATATTATTTATAATAGTATAAAATAATGAATAATTATTCAAAATTAATATGTTTTTTGTAATTATTCTTTGCATTAATATTTTTGAAATTCAAATATCTACTTTTTAATTTTATTAATACCACACTTTTTTATTGAACTGCAGGATATGGTAGGTTTTACATCAATGCAATATAAAGTTTTATAAATTTTTATAATGAAAATCATGTTTAAATTTTTTGGTTGTGTTATATAAGTCACTAATATAATCCTACTTAATGCTTATATGAAAATATACAAACATTTTTGTTCTTTTTTGTCTTTTATTAGTATTCATTTTTTTGTCAATAAAATAAAAAGACAATAGATACAATTCATACATTGTTGTCTATTTGCATGTACCAAAATACATTTCAATACTATAAATTTTCAAAATAAATGGAAAAATTATCCTTATCTCTTATTTCTATATTATTTTAACTTATTTCATAAAATTCTATCTTTTCTAATATAAAACTACCATGAAGATCTAAAAATGCTTCAACCTTTGAAATTATTGGTTGATACTTAGCAATGTTATATAGAATAATGACTTCCTTAATGTTTTTAGTTTGCACTTACATGATTATCAAATGGTATTTATTAAAATACCTAAAATTTATAATAGTCATAGATTTAGCTGCATAATGTGTTATCTCTATTGTTACATCATGCATTATTAGTAAATTTCATATCTCACAATATATTTTACTACATGTAACCAACAATATATGATTTTATTATGAAATATTTATTTTTATTATCTGCTATCGTTGATACTAAAAATTTTAAATATTTTGTATTGTGTTATACCTCTAATGCTCTTAATAACAAAGCATTTTGCATAGACATGTCTAATAGAATGAATGCCAAATATTAGGTAATATATGGCATTTACAAAAGTAGTTATTAAAGAAAAATTAAATGCTTAGAATTTTTATTTATCAATTATAAACCTTATTTTTAGACATTGTAAGACTTCAAAACTTGTAAATGTAATTCATTTCGGCCATGTGATGCTTTTCTAAATCTATATTGACTTGAAGTGGATGAAAACTCTAATATGTCAAATGAATGTCATTCCAATTAAGTATTTTTTTTCTTATGTAGTACAATATAGAATTTCCTATTTCCATTATAGCTAAATATGATCTGACACTTGTGATAGTGAACATTTCTTGATCAAATAGCTATACATATTCAGAATTAAAATTTTAAAATGTATCAAAAGCATAACGACACTATGCCTTATCTTTTACTATTGCAAGAATTCAGTGCTATATATATTATGCAAAGAAAATAAAATCTTTTGCATTTTTTTATGATCCATGTTTATTGAAATTATCTTATATTTGTTATTTTTCTATTTATTGTTCAAATACTATTATTTGATTCAATATAATTATATCCTCATATAATACAGATCTTGAACAATGTATACGTACATTTAAGTTAATATGATACCATTCCCACTAGTTGGCATTTGAACAAAGTTTTGTTGGAAAATTTTAAAGGGTTGACATGATTTCTCAAGACAATTGGTTGTATGTAACTAAGTTATAATATATTCTCAAGATCACTAATGATACACCATATTCACAGTTTGATCACATGTAAGTTAGAGACCTAGTTTTTACTACTCGCGTATTGGTTGTTGTAATAAAATTAGTATTTATTTGATTTTCCTACTAAAATAATCAATATGAATTATTTTTTACTTCTCACATTACTGTAAATTTTTTTTATGTATTTTTTAATGTTTATTTTATGAGTAAGGCATTCATATTTTACTCAATGTTAGAAATCAATTAAAAATAACAAAACATACTATTCCCATAGTCAAACTCATGAAATGAATGACACAGTTCATGATATTGAAATGTATTTATTGATTTTTTTCTTAAAATACACTATATAGAACTAAATAGTTTATTGTCTATTGGTTTAGCAAGAATATAAACCAATAGACATAGATCTACATGGTCATTTTGATATGATTATTCACAATTATGATGATCAAAATTTAGTATCATCATTGACTCCACATAAGCAATGAATAATACATGTTTTTTGAATTGGGAATTATCCTTCTTAAATATATGTTGTGACACAACTAGTATCACTTTGATATTCTTACTAAAGTTCTGAAATAGAAATATATTTTATTTATCATGTCAGTGAAATATAACTTTGTGTTTTTTAACATTATAGTATTCATAAATGGATATTGTTGATAAATTAAGTTCACAAAGAATAAAATAAATGTATATTGTAGATTTATTAAATGAATTCAATGACAATATTGATAATAAATTTTATTACATATATTCTTTGTCTATATTTATTCTTTTGGAATTACTTCTAATGGTGAATTTATTAATATTAAAAGCATAATGACTATCCATAATTTATAGTGAATGTCATCTCAGAGAAGATGTGTTAAATTAATCTCCATGATTGACTTTACATGCTTTTATCCTTCATTGTATAGACCTAAAATACAACAAAAGGTAAATTTAAATAGTTTTATTAGTTTTGATCTATGCCACATTGAATTATTATTGAAGTTTATTTTTTTTGATTCATAACTATTGATATGGAGTAGAGATGTAAATTAAGTGAGGGTCATATCTTTACCCCATCACAGGCCTAGTGGTCTCATCTAACTACATTTTCTCTTTATATGAATTGACACATAGAACTAACTATACATTAAATTCTCTTCAACATGGTTGAATATCTCAGTATAGATAAAAATACTAACATTTTCATAGTGATTTTTAAGAATCTTTAACTAAATGACAACTTCAAAAATATTGTGGCATGGCAACATTTTTCATCTTGCTACTAAAAATATAAGATTTTATATTCAGTAAATTAGTTAACATTTTTTTCTGAAGTTATATAAATTCATATTGTATGCATTTATTAAAATTTAATTGATTAATGAGGCCATAAATATTTTTTAGGATAATTTTCACTTGTCTAATCTACCATAGATCTCTTGAAATGATGATTTAAATGTAGATAGATTAAATCTAAATGATTGGGTATGTTTTCTAATTTTTAGTATGAAACACCCCATTAATTTATTTGACCACTTAGTATTTATATAATTTTACAATATTTAAACTTTTAATGATTTGATTTTAGTTTTCATTAGTGTTTTTAGAAAATGGTGTCAAAATTTTATCTTGGTGACATTATGAAATGGATGATCCTTGGGATGGCATAAATTCAGATATTTTCACTAATTTAATCCCCTCAAGTATTTTCCCTCCATATATCTTAAGTTTTTTTGTTAAGTAAGTTTATGTAGGACTTTTTAAAATGATGGGAATTTATTTCTATTTCTATTTTTAGTGTCAATTTATGAAACATTCACATGTTTTTGTTAAATGCAATAATAATTTTCCTTCATTGGTGATTTTTAAAGAGATGTTCTCATGATTTTTTTATTCAAAGCATTCTTGAGGAATTTTCATATGTTTTGGCATGTGGTTAGTAAAAATAAACTAGAGTATTATTATACCCTAGTTGTTGCCTTCCTAGCACATGTAATTTAGTTCTTGGATTTCTTTCTACTATCTCTAGTGTTAGCCTTGGAAATTGTATATTGTATTTTCAGGAACTTTTATACATATATATTTAACTACTCCCATTATGTTTTAGAATCATGTCTCACATGTTATTTTGAATAAGAGACCATTTACGGCTTCCTCTTTCATTCAATCTTATTTATATTTCTATGGGTTTTAGGGATAATTACAAATCTTATCACAATATCCTTTCTTCTCTTGCTAGTTTCTTGTTTTCTCCTCTCATTAATTTGACTTGTAGTTTTCTATGTTCATATTTATTATCTAGCCACCACCTAAACTATGCTAATCATAACCCACTTTAATATTAAAAATTTTCCAACCACCATGGATTTTGGTTCACTATATGATAAGACACACTTATTAATAATTGGACATATCTTTCTTATTTGTCATGTTTCATAATATAAATTCTTCTCAATATATGATTTATGTGGCCTTATTTTACTTTGTTATTTTTATAATTTGTGATCATAGTGTTCTTAGATTTATTAATTTATTTCAAATTTACATAAACTTATGGTTTGTTATCCATAGCATGATCATATTATATTTGTACTTCAAAATTATATTAGGCTAGGTATCTGGTGTATAATATGTCCCATAATTAGCTGCACATAAAATGACATTTTTTATATCAATCCATTTCCAGGGTCTATGATCACTAAAGTTGTCATTTTTTGAATCTCTATCTTAGGTCAAATTGACTCACGTAACCACTTGATGGACACAATGAAAACACTTACAACTCATATTATTGTTCATATGTAAATAAGATACAAACCATTTTGATACTATAATCATTGCGTTCTTCACACTTTTAGTTTAATTCTTACATTTATTTATAATGTCTCTAATGTGATTCTTCTAAATTATATATTATATTTTCTATGAACTTTTAATTTGTAGATTATACATTTAAATTTTAGATTATACTTTCAAATACAACTCTCATACATGGATAACATAAAGCTTATTCCACTATATGGGTTGAGAGGAAAATATTACCAGATTGTAAATAATGAGCTCCATATGGAGATATATTTCACATTTTTTGTTGTTGAGCCAAGCTCATTATTTACTTAGAAAACATTTTTGGTTTTCAACTATTAGTTTTTTTTCACATCTTCACTAGAACGGGTTTACTATTTTCTTTTAGTATTTAGACAAATTCTAATGTATTTATTTTAAAATTACAGGACCCAATTTATTTCAGCTATGCATTATCATGACTCTACTAATCTCTTATAAGTTACTAGAGTTTTGAAATATATTTTAAGTCTACATTATCTTCTTTTTTTAAATATTAGTTATACAAAATGTATTTTAAACAACATTGTAATAGGTGTTCCATCTTAAAATGATGTTTATCTATACTATTTTAATTTCACAATATAAATATTCAATTTAATTATAGATATCTAACATTATTTTTAAAGTATAGAAGTTGATCATGCAAATCTGTGATTTAGTCACAGAGAGAGAATTTCATCTGACAACACATCACAGTATTTGAATACTTAAAATTATTTATAAAGATGGAGATCAAAGCTTAATGATTTATAGTATGAAATAAGATCTAACAAATAAAATGACATGAATAATTATTTCCATAGACTAGTGTAGATATCGTAATTACACATTATTTAATATTATTTATAGATAATTATTTTCAAGCTCCTTGGAAAAAGTAAAACTCAACATATTGATATAATGTTATTCAAAGATAGATCATAACTTGAATTGTCTCTTATAGATATCTTTCATTATGTTTACTCATATAATTAATAGATGCTTACAAAATAATAATTAAGTTTTGGTATGTTCAATCCATTCATAATTAAAAACATTAGAAGTGATTTCAATCCATACATAATT
>JARHVA010008765.1:25000-32500 GCA_037957365.1 Torreya grandis
AAATGTAGCCAAAGAAAAAATAAAAAGATATGATGATGGAAGAATCAATCATATGTCATATGGATATATGTCTAATCTTATTATTTTAAATAAAATAAAAAAGGTTTTAAATCAAATGAATTGGTATTTTTAGAGGTCAAAATAGATAAAATTAAAGACAAGTGAAAGTGAAACAAACATGCAAGAATCTATGTTACCAAATAAAAAGCTTAAATTTCAAGACTATCCTAGTTGTCAAACAATCATAAGCCTAAGGCTAAAGGATAAAAATAAAGAAAAGACAATGAAACAATCTGTGTTACCAAATAAAGAGTTTAAATTTCAAGACCATCCTAATTGTCAAACAATCATAAGCTTAAGGATAAAGGATAAAAATAAGTAAAATACTATGCAATAATCTATGTTACCAACTAAAGAGTTTAAATTTAAAGACCATCCTAATTGTCAAACCATCATAAGCCTAAGGCTAATGGATAAAAATAAATAAAAGACTAAAGGGATGGGGAAATGATAATCTTAATTTATCTAGAATTCCATGTTTTTAAGTAGAATCAAATGAAAGATTCATAAACTAAATTTGAAATCAAATTTGAATCATAAATTTGGAATAAGGTCTCTGGTTGTCCTATATTTTTTTATAATAATATTGGTTGTCTGTGATTATTAGATTACAAATTTAATATGCTATTTCATTTTTTCCTATTAATTGTTGGAATGTTAAATGAAAATCTATTTTAATACTTTTTTAAGAATTGTTTTTAGAAGTTTGTTTCTTTCCATTTTGTTTTATAATGAATTAATTTATAGACGCCCAAAAGAAAAAAAATATCATGAATCTTGTAATATTGATAATGAGACCAAATAGTTTACTATATTAACATAATGATGATTTATATGTTTGAGTAGCCAAAGGATGATTAGACAATTCACATATGTCACTCAAGATACAATTAACGCTTTTACTTCCCATTCGTTGCTATTTGTTATTTTTTTACATTCTTAACACTACCTTCATTTCATAGGGACATGGTGATATACACCATTATTATATATTTAATCATTAAATCACATTATAAATAGTGATTTTTCCCTCTAATATGAATAATTACAATCCTAATTATCTAAAATAATATTTATATACAATCCTCAAAGAAATTTTATGTAGAAAAGTACTCAGCTTAATTAAGGATTATGGCATTTTTTTTTACTTTGTTGAGATGCATTACCTTCAAATTTATAAACTCTATTTATGTGGATATTGGGCGATTAATTTTTAAACACAATAACTCATTTTATACACCATCAATATCTTGTGATGTTTTCTAAATGTATTATCAATATATATTTTAATTTTCCAATGGATTTTATTTCATTGGCCAATGAATCTTTAATGATATGACTAGGTGCAATAGTAAAATTAAATTAATGGATTTCAATGATTTAGTAGAAAAATGGATCTACTAAATACTAAAAATCATATAAAATGATTTCATTATAACATTGTAAATTATAGTATCCCCATTTGATATTTATTTAAATGCATGAAGCATTATTTCATTTTTACTTTTGGTATGCATATAATTAGCTAAAATCTAGAGAGCTCCATGGTGAAAAAAATATCCATGTGAATAATTATTTATTATGACTTTTGGGATACGAAAACCTAATATTTCCTTTTATGTACATTTTAAATAACATTATGAAACCATTTTCTTTTATTTTATGTCAGGAATATAAAAAATCTCATTATGGATGTTACCTTTCACTAGTTATAGAGATTTAAGATTCATTTCAAAGCAATATTAATTATTGGATTTTAAAACACTTTTCCTTGGTTATGAAGTTTCATATTTAGATTTAGGTGTCTCTCATATTTATTATTTATCTTTTTGGTTCATTATAATTTTGTTAATGGGCAATAAATAAACCTTTCACTGGACTTTCTATGGCTAACTCCAAACATGGGATAATTCCAAACAAAACCTAGGTTTTCACAAATTTGTGTAGGATATTTATTTTCTTGCTCAAGATAAAGGATGAGCATCAACATAAAATTTACTTGTATGTTAAATGGGTTATGATGGATAGTTGAAGGTTTATAGGTTAGAATAATTTTTATTCCCTATAAAAATAAATTTGCTATTGATTTATTGTTTCATAGTTTAGTTACATTTTATCATTGGAGGAAATTTCAAGGTTCATCACCTAAGACATCCCTAATTATATGCTTGGAGACAATATAGTTTCCTTGGGTAAAAGTTTTAATGATACCTAGCCCACCCTTATGTTTGGATCATATATATAATGTCTAGGATATCACAACCATACACTTTCCACTATTCCTTTTATCCCAAAAATCATGTGTCACATTTTAAATCATTTTAAGGTATTAATATTTTTATGGTATCTAAAAAGAGTAGTAGTAAAAATAAACTAATAAAATGTTATTAACACTTTGAATATGAACAATTGGCTATAATAACTGTACCTCCTAGCGCTTAATATTTGTATTGAATTTGTGAAGTAAAAAAACCCATATATGTTAAAGGGTGATTAAAATTCCAAAAGGAATTCCTAAATACCTAATAACTTCCCCCTATCATATTTTTTAATTTAGTCATAAAGTTTTTCCATTCTAGTGAGAATAAATTCTTTTTTATGGATTGAAATATTAAACCTTGAATCCATGCAATATTAATCCAATAATTTCAAATAAATTTAACCCTCTAATTTTCCATTTTAAAAAAAATAGAATGTTGTCATCAATGAAGTGGGAAGTTATAAATTTTTTATTATGTGGTAAATTTATTCATTTAATTTATCTAAAAGAATGATGTTTTTCAAACATGTACAAAAAAAACATTTGCTTAGAAAGCATAAATAAATGGAGATAGAGGATAACCCCATAGAATGTATCTTTGAAGATAAAATGATTTAGTGAGAGATACACTAACATAAAGTCCTGCTAAGGCATCAATAAATATAAGTTATATTTTTGATCAATATTGTTCCAAATCTAAGCCATTGAAGCATTTTGATGATGAAGGACCATTTAATATTATTATATGCCTTATTTAACACATTTTTTATAAGAATGTAATATTTTCTATTATAAGATGCACAATCAATGGTTTATTAAGACAACCATTTTCAAGGATTAATCTTTCTCCTATAAATCCTCTTTTACCAGATATAATAATACATTTAGCTACTAGTTTTATCCTACAAGTTATAGCCTTGGATATAATCTTATAAGTGAAGTCAATTAAATTAATATGATGCTAAAAAATAAGTTAGTCCCTATTATTTCATTTAGGGATTAAATTGATGAGACCGTTATTAATTTTATTCACCAACAAATGATATTTTATAGCTTTCAAATAATGTTTTATGAAATAAATTTATATAACTATCTATAACATTTGGAAAATATCCAAAGGAAGTCCATCGAGGCTGGCAATTTTTATTTGGCCATTTAAAAAAAATTGTTTTGAGTTACTCATGTTGATTAGGTCATTGGATAACTTATATATAAACTTTAATGGGAATGCAATTTTGAATTTTTTTATTGCGATCAAACTAAATAACAGCTTCAATCGATGAATCTTGGAATAAAATCTTATAATGTGATGATAAAGTATGTTTGATACCAATAGTGGTTGATTATAATCTTTCCTATGGTAACTAAAGAATAAGAATATGTTATCTTAAATTTTTAGACTTGAGAAATTAAAATACTATCTTATGTTTATTATCTCCTTGCATGATTGATTTTTTCTGATATTTGATCTAGACTCCTTTGAATTTATATAGTTAAATTTATCTAAGATTTCTCTTAATAGATGATAGAATCTTCTAAATATTGAGATTTAATGCATTAAATAGTAATGTAACAATCTATTTTACTCTAATTTTGATTATGAAATCCTAATTAAGACATAAACTTGAATGTAAGTTAGGTTGAAAACTATGAAAATTAATAATAAATATGAATCTAACATGAAAAATTAATTTTTAAAAGTGGCATGTGGAAAGTACTAAAGAGATAAAGATACTTGTATTTGTATGATTTGTTGATCGATTGTATCTAACTTACCATAAAGGAAAAGGGATATAAATAATATTTTTATTCACTTAGATCCAAAATTAATTCTTTATGCGGGTATGGTCACTAATGTTAATATAGGTAAGATCTATCAATGTTAGTGAGTTAGGTTGACATTACTATCCTAGGTTAGTTTAGTTCTTTGTGATTATATCATTAGGTGAATATAAAATCAATAAATTTAAATGTATGATATTTTTTACTTAATATGTGTGTTTCTATATATTTTTATCCTTGTCTTTGTAACCCTACTTTCACTTATAAGGGTTAGAAGATTATAAAAATTTAGGAAGAGTAATTAGATAAGATAACCCTAATCATCATAATTTTTTATTATCCATTTCCTTCATATCCAATACTTTTAGGAGTTAATTCATGTCATACATATTTATTCATGTTAACATGAATGTGTAATTTTGAATATTTATTATATGAATGCACGTATAATTTAGATTTCAATATTTGACAATATCCTCCCTTTAAGTGCCTTTTTGTGATTCACAATTGCATATTAATTAATGCTAGTTATATATTTTAAACTTTGCAATGATAGCATATATTTTATCAATATACAATAATGTATATATTCTTGATAGACAAGTTCTAAGTAAATGACTGATAGACAAGTTCCAAGTGAATACTATGTGTTTGTTTTATTTCCATTTATACTAGTCCATTTTGGTAATTTATCATGTTGTTAAAATTATATGAAACTAATCCAAATAATATGAACGATATAATTTTAAAAAGTAATAATTTTTGGGTGAGGGTCACACGATCACGCTCCAGTCAATTTCATTAATGAAATTATTTTAATTTGTCATTAGTGTTAAGGGAACATGAATTTTGTGATTATTATCTATATATGCTTAGGTAAGATATTTAATTATTATTTCATAGACTAATATGTTCATCTAGGTTATTGATAACAAAATTGGAGGGTCAGAATCATAACAAACATGTGGATATGAGATAATGGTGAATAGGACATATATGTGTGAAAATAATTCATGTATGGTGAAGGTAGATCAAAATTAACATTTTTAATTACCTAATACCATATTTTAGTTCAAAAAATTCCCCACTTTTATTCTAGTATTGAAATACATTAAAAATACTAGATTGGAAGGATATAATGTACCTAGATGTATATAACACTCTTTTTATTTATGATATGACTCCAAATGTATAACTTTACTTCATAAAAAAATTTAATGAATATTTGGTATCCAATGTTACTATGTGAATTATAAAATATGTAATTTATAAAAAAACAAGGAAGGATGACACATGTCTTTGAGTAAATCATATTTCCCCTAAATTTTTTGGAGATGATTTCATACTGAAGTATTGGAGAGTTATGATTCCTTGTTTAACAAAATAGAAAGTTGTAATGATTTTTCACCAATTTTTCATAATTTTGGAAGCCCTTCAATTTGGAAGAAAAATTAACCAACCCTCATCAATGTGGAGTAGTGCTAAAACCATTGATTTTTGTTAAAGCTCAAAAACACTAACTCCAGTAACTAATTTGCCTCCAATATTGAACCTCAATATGGTAAGATGTGAAACAAATAATTGGCAAAATATGGGTAATTTCATGGTTATTGAGTGTTTCTTAACCTCAACATATATTACCTACAAAATCATGAATCAACCACAACATATTGACTTATAGATTTAATTTTTATCACTACCCAATGACATTAACATATGTTTTAAACATAAATAACTATAATAATAATCAATGTAAAATCAATGTAAATGTATATTAAAAATTATCATGCATCTATATAACTTATACTTCAAATGTATATGTTTTAGATTAAGGTAAAAGCAAGTTTTGAAGGGGCCCCGAAACCCTATACAGACCAAAAAAGAAAAACCAATACAAACCGCTTGGTCAGGCAAACCCATTGAAAAATAGTAACAAAACTAGGTTTTACATGGACCTGAAACAAACAAAATAAACTAGATAAAGCTCCCTAGGTTTTACAAAGACCTGAAACCTAAACAAAAACACCAGGCTCTACGACCTGAAACAAGAATTCAGGGTTTACAGGGACCTGTAACCTTAAAAAATGTATATGTTTATTAAAATATTTAATGTTTATTTATGTAATCTATGTACACCTACATGTCATATGCATCTAATTTTATTTGACTCTATAGTTTTCAACTCATGTCTATATAAAGTGAGTGTATAGACATGGCATGTTCCATTTTTACCAATATCTAAATATCTATCACGTATATGTGGCCACGTGATATATGAACCATCCTAAATATCTCAAATATGTACTCTTTATACAAAATCTAATTTTATATTTATGGAGGATTTTATCTCTATGATAAGCCGACAAATATTCCTCCATTTTTAGGTGATGGTTCTATATCCTATAAGTCACTCATCTCAAAAACAATTTTATCTATATAGTGTCATGAAAAAATAAATAATTATGTATAATTATGTCAACATGTGGATGATATATCATCATATAAAAATATATGTCAATAAATCATGTATGTAACATATTTAATTCAATTCATATATGTGTCATGCAAAGATAAGTGTATAAATTAGGAATGGAGTAGTAATTGTCATTGATATAATAAATTAATAAACCTTCATATTATAGAGGTGTGATATGTAAATCATGGTACCAATCATAAATGGGACGTCTGTGATATGTATCAAAGAACATGCAAACTCAATAATCAAAAAATATTAAAAAAAGTAAACAAACTCAATATTTTTAAAAGATCATAAAATACTAAATTAATCCACTCATAATCACACAATGTCACACATAAGGCCAAGGATCACATACAAGAACCATAAATATGTCACAACAAATAAGGAAAAGTGAAATATATAAGGGAGATATATATGATTCAATAAACAAAGGTTAGTTGTCATGATCAAGGGACATAAATATATCACAACAAATAAAACCTAGGTCTCTAAATAATAGATAATCAATGACTAATCTATCATTTTAGATTAATAACATCAATAAAGCATAGATCAATTAATAACTAATTTAAACCATACATATTTACTTGTATCATAGCATAGTATGTAGCATATCTATGTAGTATTATGTAAGATATGATCACCTATCAAGACATGTGTAATCAATGTATGTAATCAACTTTGTATGAGGTCCTTAAAATA
Organism: Torreya grandis; assembly: GCA_037957365.1. Lineage (NCBI taxonomy): Eukaryota > Viridiplantae > Streptophyta > Pinopsida > Cupressales > Taxaceae > Torreya > Torreya grandis. Next base: position 32,284 of record JARHVA010008765.1, read on the forward strand.
TATAACCTATGATAATGTGATCTCTAGGATAAGATTCCCAAAAAACTAACATGGCCACTAGATATAAGAGATTCTAACATCTATGTGTCCATGTGTGATATGTATTTCCTACGTCTCACTCTTATATTTTTAAATTCATGTGTCTATTAAAAAAATAAAAATACCAAACATGTTATAAATAACAAATATAAAAAGTGTAATTTAGTAGTCATTTCAA
>JARHVA010008765.1:40000-145000 GCA_037957365.1 Torreya grandis
AATCACTCACCCAGAATATAAATATTTTATCTATGTTGTCATCTAAAAATAATATACTTAGAAATGTATCCCACCTTTAGAGAAGCCTATATAAATTCCCATCTAGAAGGTGCATGAGGCTAGATATTCTGATCCTATGAGAGAGAATGTCTTGATGAGTGAAGTAGGTCATTTTTTCATTAATCCAAAATAAAAATATTAGTAAAGGATAACCTATAATTATTCATTCCCTAATGTATGATAAAATAGTGTGAATAAGGTGACGAAAATGGGTATTCACATCTCTAACAGACGTCCTAAAACTAGTAATTAATTTTAATAATGAAATAATTTCTCCAAATATCACAAATTTATTGTATAATCTACTAGAATATGCAAATAAAAGGTATAAAATTTCATAATGAATGGTATAGTATGTAAATTCTAAGAAGTCATTGGATGTGTACAAAAGGATGTATATCAAGCTAAGAATCTATGAAGTCCCTAATGCAATATTTTTCTTCAAAATAACTATAATTATGATTCCATATCCACTTGGGAAGCCATCTGAAGGCCACCTTTAAGCTATAGTCCTATCAAGTTGAGTTTTTAATATTATGGTTGTGTTGAGCCTATTGAAAGGATTAAAGATTCAGAAATGAAATTAGATCAACTGATGTATATGAGGAGTTCTAGATTATTTAACATTAATATTGATGGAACTCAGTACCCTAATTTAATTAGGAGTAAATAATGTTATTATTATCACATGGCCATCAATAAAATGCAAATATGGATAGAATAAAATAACATTGATGTTTATATTATCATACCTTTGAAAATTTATAATAATAAGTTGTAAATGATATAAAAATAACCTTATACTGCATATGTGCATAGCCCAAAGAGAACTTATTTAAAGTTAATATATATCCAAGGATATAATATTTTTGAGACAAAACCTTTCTTTATGTATCACATACTACAAAAGAGGCTCTAGTATTGTAGGAAAAATAGTTACAATGGATTATACAATTAAAATATCTTAAAAAATCTCACATAGCCTCTCAGTTCTAGAATATAGGATCGTGTAAGTCACCTTCTGTGTGATCACCCACATAGTTAGATATTTAAGATAGATATCAGTTTGGTGTGAAAGATATTAATTATATTAAAATAAATAATAAACATGTAGTAACATAGTTATTTTCTTCATATGTTAGTTAAGATTGTAATATTGTTAATTTGACTTGTTTTATAGGTTGTCAATAAGTTGGACCCATGTGGAAGGTTGATGCAGGTACATACTAGAAACAAGTAAATGAGTTATTTTTCACCATATTAGAGGTGTTATTTAAGTATCAGTAAATATTTATTTGGGCATTATAAGTTTAGAGTTATTTTTAGTGTTTGAATATTTTCCCTCCAAAATGTCAAATTTGTATTTTCAAGTATTCTTATTGTAAGTCCATGAGTAAATGTAACTTTTGTAAGGTTATATTGAGTATAAAAAGTTATATTGGGTTCTTAGGTGATTATTAAACTTAGTATAAGTCTATTAAAAATTTTAGAGGTCATAATTATCACTTTTGTCTTAAATAGTTAGTGTAACCATAATGACCTACATATGAGGTCAAATTACTAAAATGAAAGTAGGCAAGTGAGAGAATCTGAGAGGTTTAGTTAATTTATAGGATTATATTGATCTAAAACAAATTTAAAATTGTCATTCTTAATCTATATGAACCATACAAGGTCAATTTTTTATGTTAATAATGACAATAATGATTAGTTTCCAAGGTTAGATTAAGTGGCACGTCAGCCTCAAGAAAGCATGGACTATGTAGAAGACTTTTTTTTTCAAATAATAAAGATTTAACAGAATTATAATATGTTTTAAAGTGTATTTTATATGTTGACATGTAATTTAATTTATTTTATATTGGGTTGAATCTTAAAAAGTAATTTACACCCTTAAAATCCTCATAATTTTGCGTTTTTGCATTTACAGTCAATTCTAGAAGCCTTGGTACACATGAATGTTGATGTATGGATTGGTTTTGACTATTAGATATGGTATACGAGATACATAAAACTAATACAAAAGTTTTAAATTTTCAAACCCTCAAATGACCTTTATAAACAATCACTAAATAACTCTCAGCTTGTAATATTTTTGTGTAAACTCGCAATCAAGGTTTCATTAATAAAAGGTCTTTAAATGATAAAATACTTCGAAAAATTAATTGGAAATTAGTTATATTTTTTCTAATGACATATAAAAATTTACCTAAATTATTTTAGCTCAAATAAAACCCCAAAAATGTAAGTACATAGGACTATTTTTCTATACACCTGTAGAAGATTATTTTTAAGAATTTTATATATGAGGTAAGATGAGTTTTTTATTTTTTGGAGTTATAATAAATTTTATAATGGTTTTATCATGTTATAAATTGTAAAATAATAATTTAAATATAATTAATAATTTTTAAAAAATATTTATTTGTGAAATTGACCTATTAGAGCTCCAAACTAGACCTACATACCTGGAATATAGAAAAGGTCAAATTTAAGAATGAGAGCTTAAACTCATAGATTATTATATATATTTTAATTATTGTATGTTTTAAAAAATAAAAAATTCATAAATATTTTATAATACTTATAAAAAATTACCTTTAAGAAGAATTTTTCAAAGAGAGGAGCAGACCTACGAAGTTAGAGGCTAATTACAAGTAGCTCTTTACAAGAGGATATTGATTTTATTGAGAAAGATATCATCAAGGATATAAATGGTATTATTAAATGAAAATAAAATCACTCAATAAGTTGGTGTATATAATTTAATATTTATAATATTATTTTGTTAACTTGAAATGATATTATAAAGATGCTTTCCCTATAAATTTTAGTGAAGTAAAGGGCATAAATCCTTCATTGCAGGAGACACATTGAAATTAAAGAGTGTGCATGATCAATTAAGAAAAAAATAGATATAATTTGAATCCTAATATGAAAATTAATTTTAAATAATATTTATATACCATTGAGACTATTCACTACTGTTCATAAGGTGGAAACACTAGTCTTTATGAGGGCAGAATGTTTGAGTTGTTATTTTAACACTCCATTTATAGTTTTTCACTAAAATATATAGTACCAATACATATTGAAATTTTGGATAACTTATATTTCCATGTTATTGGCATGTTGTCACACCTAGCCAATAAACCCACAACTAATTCTAGCCTTGAGAATGCCCTTCCCAACAAAATAAAAATGCAAAAAATTTGAACCTAACTTCAGACATGCATAGAATGGAAACTATAAGGCATTTAAATGAACCATAAGATCACTCATATGAATTTATAATTATTCTTATTTAAATATTTACCACTTTTTATAAAAATTTGAGAGTAATGTGTGACATAAGTTGTAGTGAAGGGTCCTAAAATGTAATTTTTTGGTAGTGAATAGATAACTTCTCAATCTTCAACATACATTTTTACGTTTGTGACCTCTAGATGAAAATTTATCACTTGTATAACATATAAATATGTGAATTACACATGTTTATGTTACCTTAACATTGAATTTAACTTGAATATACATTTTCATTACTATTTAAGAGGGCATAAATAACGACAACAAATGTTATCAAAGCTAGATATGTTATTCGAGAACTCCATTTATGGTGCTTATTCACTTAAAATTTGAATTTTCAAAACATTAATTATAGGATAACATATATTACCACTTTATTTTACTCCATGATTTATCAACAAACTCACCTCACATTCTGACCTCAAGAACACCCTTCCCAATACAAGGAAAAATGCAAAAAATTAACCTTACTTAAGACATGCATAGAAATAATACCATAGATCATTTTGAAAAATTATAAGATACCTAATATTTTTTTATAAAAAAATTTATTCCAACCAATATTACTTAGGTGTAACCTTAAATATCATTTTTTAGCATAATTTCCAATGATGAGTCCTAAAATGCAAATTTTCTAGCAATTAAGAGATAACTTCTCAAGCTCTAACACACTTTTTTATCTCATGAAGCCCTAGGTGAAAATATATTACTTGGATAATGTCTAGATAGGAAAATTTAAAATTTTTCCATGACCCTAATGTCAAAGTCCAACTGTAAAAACATTTTTTCTATTTTTTACGTGGGTAGAAATAGTGAAAACAAATATTATCAAAACTCAAGATTTTGTTTGAGAAATCCAATTCAGCTGCTTTCTCACTAAAAAATAGCACTAAAAACATGTATTTATGGATTTATAATGTATATGATCATGTTATTGTCCTCCTATCATGCTTTATTGACAAACCCACCACTTTATTTAGCCCCAATAATAACCTTCCCAATACAAGAAAAAATGCAAAATTTTAACCTAACTTTAGATGTGCATACAATTGAAACCATAAGTCATTTTTATGAACCATAATATCCATAATATACGTATATATTAACTATTATTTCACACTATATCACTTTGGATTAACCTTTGAGATAAATTCATGGCATAAGTTGCAGTGCCAAGTCTTAAAATGTAACTTTTTGGCAGTGAAGAGAACGTCTCAAGATCCAACATGAATTTTTAGCTCAGAGACCCAAATGTGAAAATATATCACATGGAACACATATTTATTAGTGAATTACATGTATTTTCATGACCTTGACATCCAATTCTTACCAGAAATACATTTTTACTACTCTTTAGGAGGGCAAAAACACTAATAATAAATGTTGTCAAAGCTTGATATTTTATTCAATAACTCAATTTATGGTTATTATAATAAAATTATCACTAAAAAACCATATAAATGGGATTATAACATATATTACCATGTCCCTGGCCTCCCATCACACCTGGTTGACAACCCCACCACCCATTTTGGCCTTAAAAATGCCCTTCCTAAAACAAAAAAAATGTATAATTTTAGCCTAAATTAAAATGTGCATATAACATAAAATATAAGTCATTTTTTTGGACTATAAGATCCATAATTTTCATGTATACAAAATTTTATTTTCCCCCATATCACATTGGTTGAAAAGTTGAGAGCAATTTGTGGTATAAGTTCTAGTGATGGGTCCTAGAATGTAACTTTCTTGTAATGAAGAGACAAATTATCGAGCTCTAAAATGTATTTTTACCTCCAATACCCTAAGGTGAAAATTTATTTATTTTATAACATACAGATATGATAATAACACATTTTTTCATGACCCTAATTTCTAAGTCCACCCTAAAATACCTTTTCAGCATTGTTTAGGTGGGTGGAAACATTGACAGTAAATGTTGTCATATCTCAAGATGTAATTCATGAATTCCATTTTAAGTGCTTATTCATTACAAAATGGCACTACCAACACATTAATATGGTAGGATAACATATAGTTCCATGTTTTTGTCCTCCTGTTACACTTGATCGACAAACCCACCTCTTATTTTAGCCTAAAGAATGATCTTCCCAATACAAGAGTCATAAATTTAGTTTTATAGCTCTAAATTACTTGAAATATGGATTTAAGGTCAACTTTGAAATTTATAAACTTTTTCAACTGGTCTAAATTTTTAATTGTGCCTGAGAAGAGACAAAATGGAGAAACATATTCTTGCACATGTAAAATTGAAGGAAAATTAAAACAAAGGTGTTATAAGTCAATTTATATAGATCCAAATACTATAAAATTTTATTTTTAGGTGCTTCATGATTTATTTAATATGATTTATGTGTTATTTATCCTTAAAATTCAATCTAAATTAAGTTATACATTATTATTAGCAAACATGACCCTATTTTGAGGCCTAAATAAGTTAGAATGAGTATCGAGTAATCACTTTGTGAAGGTATTGGATGTTATAATGGACATGAAATATGTCAAATAGTATCTAAAATATTTTCATATAATTTTCAAGATGATTATTATCTCATATATTCAATCTTAATCTTCGTCCATCTCCAAACAAGCCTAGCAAGTTAGTGGCCTAGTGAACCTTCATGCAAGTAAAGTGGTAATGAACCAAGGTCAGTGGTTGGCATCTGTATGTTTTAAATATGGAATACCTCATGTTGATCAAAATAATCTTGATAAATACACTATCTACCTTGGCTAACTAATGAGGTGGATTGGTTAAGTCAAGAATCAAAAAGAGATGCTTTTGATCTCAAGGAAATAGGTATTTAAATTGAGTTTTTTTTGTCAGATTTTAAGATGTAATATGAATCAAAAATATGCATTTAAAATTAAATTCCATGATAAGGGTTTATGAATGGACATAAGTGGGGTTAGTAAGCTAAAATTCATGTTATATCATGAATATTCTAGTGAATATAATGATAGAGTGACAACTTGGGAGTTGAAAATTAGTTACATTTGGGTAAGAAGGAATAAATTTTGAATAGGGGGATTGTTAGACCATGATATTTGATGCATACTAAGCCAATAATTCTTAAGAAACTCATCAAAAGTGCATATTTATAATGATGTGTTTTTTAAAGTGAGTCTAATAGATCCTCCAACTTCATCAATCTCTAATTAAATAGGCTTTAAATAATGTCAAACATGTTACCCCTATGCCTTAAGAAATCAAATAGTCATTTTATAGAGTCAACAAATCATTGAATGTCTTTCGAAATATACTCTAGAATAATATAACTCCTTCATGGTAGTTGAAAATGAGATGGTTCAAGAAGTGAAGCATTGAAGGCAAGGACATTGTAAGATAAGATCAAAATGAAATCAAGGAGACCACCAACCCCAAATATAGGTAAACTCATGAAATAATTTGACCACATAAAACACCTAAAACATCCATGATGCTCCTTCTACACCTTCCTTAATTCAAGGAAACCTCATTTCAAGGATAAATGTTAAGTTCCTTTAGCTTGAGCTACCCTTAGCTTCAAATATATTACATTATTTACTAGCAATGCCAATTTCATGAAGGTGGAATCATATATGACACCACTAACCTAAAAAAATTATTAGTAAGTAATTAAAAATGAAATTTATACGTACAACCTAAAAAACTATAAGCATTTCGTAAACATTATTATATATGCATTTTAGAAGTAAACATGCCTACACATATAAATCCATCTAATCTTGATATTAGAAAGATTATATTCATGGTATGACTCACAAAGATTCCATATACTCTTGTTTCATGGCCTCCCATGATATTTTTTAACTTTAATATTCATTGTAAGAACCAAATTTGAATAGTGCAATATCTTGATATGTCTTTCGAAGTCTTTAAATAACCATATATATTAATTTTTGATTGGATATCATCAAATCCAGGTTATAATGACTACCATAGACCCAATATTATACTCAATTTTTTCTCCATATATGATCGTGGAAGTCAATTTTTTCTTTTCCTTTACACACTAACTTAAGTATTAATCTATCCCCCCTTCATTGTCCTTATCTACAATAACTCAAAAAACATGACCTATATCACAAAAAAAGATTTAATGAGATGATATGAAGATAGATAATGGGATTAAATAGTACATAATGAATAATATTCTACCTAGATATACTAGATTAGATACATGGTCAAATTCATCTGATGATGTTATATGTATAAATTTTAATACTCATGGAACTTGATATGTGTTGAGAGGAATTAGAGGTATATAACTCTACTCATCCACCCACTCTTATGAATTACAATCATTTCAAAAATAGACTATGCATACAAAATATAAACATGCTAAGTGTCGTCTAAGAATAGTCCAAGAGCCTTCATTTGAGTTATGAAATTATTGAATCTCACATAAACCCATTACGGTCATACAATCCTCATACTTTTAAAGTTTTTTTCCTCCATTAACAAAAAATATCTACAAATAATATAATTTGGATGAGGATCATGACTAATGTTCTCATTAAACCATTCAACCAAGCTTTGTGCATCAGTGAAATGAGTACACTCATAAAATTTAAACTCCTCCCTTGTAAGGAATCTGTTTACACATTCTTTATCACCATCATGTTCCTCTTTGCATCACCAACCTCAGTGAAACTCAAAACATGTTCTGCACCAATGGTAATTTTCATCATTCTCAACCAATTAAACGTCCATGAATTTTTGAATTGTGATTTACAATTGCATGACCAAATCAAATGTTTATTGAAATGAATGTTCTTCTCAGTCAAATATCCATATATCTTATCAAAAGAACTATGTATGTACTATGTACAATGAGATCAATCATCATTGATATATAATTATTACTCCCTTAATATTTTCTTATTTTGAATTATACTATTAGGTTCATGAATGAATGTTATATGCACAAATATGGTAACATGTGATGAGTTGCAATATTGTGCCTAAACTTCTATTTGTGGTTTAAATGTGTAATTTTTTAAAAAATTAACTAACAAAACAATACAACCAATTTGGAATGTGTCCTTGATTTTATTGAATTCTTCAACCAACCATATAGCCCTATGTTTGTGCCTTGCATACTCATAAAAACTTTCTCTCTGAATTTGACCATAAATTAAAAAATATGTATCTATGTTGTAACAAGCTCACACCTTTTAAATTAGTTTCCATATTTTACTTGATAAGTCACATATTTTTACTGCCTCAAACCAAGTCATTCCTATCGAAATACACTTGTTTCATCTTCATGGATACATTTTTTTAGTTTTAGGAATCCACCATATGTTCTGTAATTTGTATCCAAACATGATTTGTTATAAAATAACTATTTATCCAATATTTCACTAAAAATGGTTGAAATAAATTACCTTTCTTATTTTGTTTGAACTTATAAGCCACACTCCTACAAAATATTATTAGTATATAAATTACAATTAATATGGTGTAAAACATCATAGTTCATTGCAAACCCAATAAGTTGTGTGTGTAATTTATTTCTATATTAAAAGGTTTGGCAATCTCATGATATCTTTTAATAACATAAATTTGTGGATATTTTTCTAATAATTTTTTGTACAGTTTCATTTGAGTCATATCCAAAAAATATTTCGGATGTGGTTCATAGTTACAAGAACAAACTTTTATTTTGATGACATATCTTACATTAGGCGAAAATATAGTATAGTCCTTCGAAAATTGTGTTAGTAATTCCTTGAGAGTGTTAGCTATAGCTTTGCCCTTTCATGTAACTCATCTCGAGAATGCCCAGAGCTCATTGCTATTGAATTCATTAAGTATTTTTCTTCTTGAAATTTATTTTATTAATGTTTTTATATTTATGTCAAGTATTCATCTTATTTTTGAAATCAATCTTTTTTTTCCCTATTTGACTACTTATTACACAAGTTGTGATTATAAACTAGGTAACATTACAATCTTTGTTACAATACTTAAGCCTTATATTATAGTATGCACCATGTAAGTTATCAACATTTTTTGCATTTTCATCATCCATATTTTATGTTCTTACACATAATGTGTACATGGTAGGTCTCATCTTAATTAATTACATTAAAAAAGTAATTAATTGACATCTTTTAGTATAGTGAGTCAAATTATGAAAGAAACTATTCTAAATTTCTTGAGCCAATTTTATTGAATGACCATCAAACATTTTTTTAATCATTGGTTTCAAAATATTTTCATCATCTTCAATTAAGTACTTACATTTTCTACCCATAATTCCTAGAGGTGTTGTTACTAGTGGAACTTGTTGAGAGGGTATTTCAAAATCTTAACTACTTTTAGTGATTACTTGGTGGTCTAACATTTTATTCATTGTTTCTTTCCTCATTATGTGATTATATTAAATTTTCTTCATTACTAAGTTCATCATTATTTTTTTCCATGAAAAATTATTCATTGTTAGGGGGTAAGGAATAATGTATATAGTTATCATCAACAAAATAAAAAACACTATACTTTGAGTGTGAGATTTTAGCATTGCCTAATTCATTATTACTAATTTCATCATTATGTTATTAAGTATTTTCAATTCCATTATTATTGATTTGATTATTTTAATTTCATCATTATTCAATTCATTATTATCAAATGCATCATTGTCTATGGCATTTGGCTGATTATAGTTAGTTTTTATAGCTTGTTTTAAATAAAATAATTACATCCATACATTGTTTTTGTCTCTCACCACTTGTATTTTCTCAATTATTTTGTTCTTCAACTTATTTCTCTTTCTTGAATGTTATTTGTCACCCATTTGACAATTGTTATCCTTTCAATGGTGGTGTCTAAAAAACACTTGATAATTAATATTTCCCTTGAATGTATTGTTAAAATATGTATATAATGTATGTTGGTATGAATTTATTGATTTGGGTTAAAAAAACTATTAAAACGTGAAATTTTACCTATATTAATAAAATATGTATGCATTGAACTATAACACATATGCATTATATAATGTGTATGCATTACAAATAATGCATAAGCATTACATTTTTTAATTAAAATTTGTATCCTTATGGATTATAAATAACATGGATTCCAAAATGAAAAGCTTCAAATTGTCATTCTACAGTTGAGTCAGAGAGGTTAGAAAGAAGACCAAAAAATTCAACTTCCATCACCAAATGCACTAGTAATTTTTAGAAACCAAATTTTAAAAACTATTACCATGATGATGAGGAAATTTTAATCTAATGAAATATATGACTTTTATAATTTTTGGAGTATTCTAAGGTCACAAACTATGTTGATTTCTAACTACTTTAGGCCACCACATGCTACAAATATACATGCCTAGACATTTTAATATAGTTTATTTTTCATTAATCTAAGTGAAAAACAAATTATATGGTCACAAACTTGCACTAATTATACACCTTCAAAAAAATCCAATTTCATTTTCTTTGATGTAGTTAGTGGGGCCACAAGGCCAACCATCCTTTTTTTTTAATCTATTTTCAGGATCTATTTACTTAGCAAATTAATAATAATAAAAGTATTCAATGATAAAATATATAAAAATATAGGTCACAAAATAGAGTATCTTATCTAAATATGGTTTTCATCTAGTATTAAATTATTATAAAAATGCTCAGACACACAACCATCTATTCACTCTATTTTCTTAAAAAAGGAGTTTCTATATAAATTTTATATTTTTGACTAGTTATAATTAACCATTTTCTGAAAAATAAAGTGTTTTACAAATAATTATTTAAGTGATAAAATTCATTTTCTTATATAGCATATTCATGTTTTGAGTGTAGTTATTTTAAATTATCTAAAAAAGTTCAATTTTCTAAAATTTCATAAAAATTATGTCCATGGGTAGCTCTTATTTGTCCCCCAACTTTTTCCACTTTCCCCTCATGTGGAGTGTAATACAATCTTCCAAAAGATGCTTAAAGGACTCACCCATGATGTTTGAGGAGATTATGATTCGTATTTACCTATCATAGTTGTCTTTATTCATAATAGGATTAGTGTGGGCATTGTTAGAGGGTATAATGAGGTCATTGTTGCATTTATATTCCCATATGTATGATATTGTAATGTTTGATCTTGTATTGGGCATGTATATCAAAAATTTGTGTTAGAATCACCAATTTTTGTTTTGTAAAGCAATTTTCTAGTCTAGGATAAAATGTGCCACAATTTGTTCCACATGTTAATTTTTATGATCAGAATTAAAGCAATCAAAAAAAATGTAACACAATGAACAATGAACACAACAAGATACCTTGGGAAAACCCTCCAACTTGAAGGGAAAAACCCAGCAACAATATATCTCTTATATATTGAATGATAAGAACAACCATCTGCTTTACAATGGCCAAATCTAAGGCCTACAGGGATGGCTTCACTTCTTGAAGCACAATAAATAAGATCACACTTGATAAATTTGAGTTTGCTCTTTAGAAGTCTGCTTTGCATTGTGAATTATACTTCTCCTTATATCGAACAATAAGAAATCACTCTATATATATACAAGTGAGAGGACAGAGACTCATCTCTTCAATCTCCATGTCGGCCTTCACTAAACAAATTATGTCTTAAATAATTTGGGCTGGAAGTGGGAACCCGACACTGCTCCTTGAACATCAACACTCCCTCTCAGCTAGGGAGGATACTTCTAGCTGCATAAGACATATCACCTAATTGTGATGTCAACCACAATGGCTACAACAATGTATAATATGTACAAGTATTCATCACTTTACATGCCATCCACCATAGTTGTCCTAGAGGGTGGAATCAAGGGATTTCACCTTGAACTTCTCTCATAGAGAAGAACTTGTTATCAAGGGATTTCACCTCGAACTTCTGTCACAAATAAGAACTCATTTTGAAGGGATTTCACCTCGAACTTCTCTCACAGAGAAGAACTCACTATCAAGGGATTTCACCTCGAACTTCTCTCATAGAGAAGAATTCGTTATCAAGGGATTTCACCTCGAACTTATCTCATAGAGAAGAACTCATTATCAAGGGATCTCACCTTGAACTTCTTTCACAGAGAAGAACTTTTTATCAAGGGATTTCACCTCGAACTTCTCTCACAAATAAGAACTCATTATCAAGGGATTTAACAGCTTCTACAATAGATCTATTCTACCTTTTTGCAACACTATTATGTTGAGGATTGTAAGGGACACATAACTCCATCTTAATCCCTGCTTCAATGCAAAAGTTACAAAATCCTTCATAGGTGTACTCCCCTCCATTGTCAAATCTCATAACTTTGATTCTTTTCTCAGATAAGTTTTCTGCCTGAGCTTTAAACTCTTTAAACCTCTCAAGTAATTCTTTAGATTCTATGGCAAAACCTTTGCAGGTACCTACATACTCCTGGTAGAATTTTGGAAGACCCATGACCATCTTCTCCATGATAGGTAGAGCCCAAAAAGTGTAGGTGAGCCAATCTTCGATGTCGAAGATCACACAAGCTTGAAGAATTATGTATTAATCCCTAAAGTTGATAAGTGATTATCCTATAGAGGCTCTCATGTCTAAATCCAATTAAAGGCATGGTGAGGTAGTAAGAGACTAAACAATAGGCCGCCTGTGTTTATTTTTCTTATTTCTATTCTGTTTAGTTGATCCAATTTAATCGCTACAACTTCCTCTTCTTCCATGCCTACCCAACAACACAATCAAATTGGAAAATAATTTTAGGGAATTGTACCATGATAAACATCCTCTTCCATCTCATCTGATCTTATTCATTAACCATTTTGAAACTAGTGTCAAATATACCCTTTCCACCATCATTTGTAATAAACACACCCCTATGGGACTGCGAGTCTTTCTTGATGCAGATGCCCCATGCCACACATGAAAACTGCTCACAGGGACAAAACATCATTTCAATGGAGTTTGATTTAGAAAAGGGGTAGAAATGGATTTTAGATGTGAGAATTCCCAAATCCTGAGCTAGGTTTTGGTTGGGCGAATAGAACACCTCTCAATAGGCCACTCACACTTATGTCTAAGCAGGGTATTGTCTAAAAGAATGCAAAGGCAACTTCAATTTTGTAGACTCTTTGCCTGAAATTCCATCAGCGCCTTCGGTATCCCCTATGAAAATTCAAGTTGTGGCTACCAAGTTTGCAGAAGAAGAATTCAGGCGATCGTCACAAGACAAAACGATAATTTATTGTTCCAATTCTAAGTCACTTCCCTCCTCCAATCAAAAACTAGCAGTGCCTTCAGTGATTGAAGCTTATCCAACCTCAGCTCCTCCAAAGTGGGAAATGCTTCTTCCTTCCCAAATTTGGCCAGCAAATCTACCAAGTTGTAGTAGTTCTCAATCTCCAATAATAAAGTGTTGTAGCCATCCATAACGATGCACTGAAGTGAAGTGATCTATGAGAATTGGAGTGGAAGAAACCTCAGTTTAGCAGAACACCTCAAGTTCATGTAATTCAAATATTCCAACGTGTTCATGTTGACCGAAAGGCATTCCAAATACTTACACTCGAACATGTTGAGCGATGTCAGTGTGTGAAGGCGAGTGATGGATAATGGCAATTTTTTTTTTAAAGTTTAGTCCATGAAACATTAAGATATTCCATTCTTTTCAGGCACCCCAAAGTCACCGGTAGGGATTCGATTGCCATCTTACTCAGGTCAAGCAATTTTAGCCAAGTCAGGCACTTCAAAAAGCTAGGCAGGATGACAAAAAGTCTATCACTATGGTGGAGGATGAGAGTGCGCAGTCCATGACATTCAAATTCTTCAGGGAGGTGACTAATGTGATTGAACATTATCGAGATCCATTGGTGTTGGCATTCACTGATTTCCTTGGAAGGAAATTTGGCCAAGTTATCTCCTGCTCTAAATAAATTCCTTTTTTCTTCGTCATCCTCCTCTTCCAAAATGTGAATAGTCAAATGGCGGAACATGGGATGCATCTTGCACTTTCAGACTATTCCTAGAGATCTGGCTTCGACTCCCTCCACCACACACCAATTGATTATTATATTCAACAACTTTTGGCCATTTGCATTTAGTTGATAAGGACTTTCAGCTTGAATAAGCCTCTCTACAGTCCACATATCAATTAGATCTGCTGTCCTCACCACATGATTTTTAGGGAATGTTGCGAAGTAGAGAAATGTTATTTTGAGTCTTGGAGATAGGGACTCATAACTAGAGTGAGATAGGAGAAAACACTCACATTTTTGCATCAGTATGATTTCTAAAGAAATGACTATCAACTTGCTTTATTGGCTCTCCCAAATCAAATTTCCATTGCTAGTGTTCTCTCTTTCTGGCCATGGCTATGTCGTATACCTTGAGAGCCAAAAGCTGTCCCTGGCATTTGTTTTCTATCATTTTGGAAACCTACAATAACTCTGGTGTAAGAGCCATTGTATAACTCTCGAAAGCATGTCTCTTAAACAAATTCCAACTATCTGTCTTGGATAATCCTTGGATGAGGATCAAAGGCATATCTACTTTTATTTTTCTAAGATCTGAACTATCATGAGAAAGTACAACAATCCATGATCCCTTTACATTCTTGGGTGGCACTCCAAGATTCGACAAGAAGTGATCACTTTCATTGGGATACACTCTATCCAACACCATCAAAAATCTCTTTCCCTCCAAATGCCTAGATATTACAGCTTTACCCTTTACTTCCACCCAAGGTTTGATGAAGCTCATGTGTATTTGCTCGGCAATGGTAATATACAACCAAAAAAGCACTGGCTTACCACTGGAGAATGTTACCCATATCAAGTCATCATTCTCAAATGATTTTTGAACCTCTTTGTTATTCCGCACACTCTTCATTAACAGGGATTTCCTTGCACCCCCCATGCCGTGAATGCCTAGCATGTAGTGTTCTTCATCCTCGAGGAGCAATCTTTGGATGTCACTGATCTGATCATCAAGCCCAACAACAAGCATGTCTATTGGCTTTGATACCATGTTAAATTTTATGATCAAAATTAAAGCAATCAGAAAAAAATGTAAAACAATGAACAATGAACACAACAAGATACCATGGGAAAACCCTCTAGCTTGAAGGGAAAAATCTAGCAACAATATATCTCTTATATATTGAATGATAAGAACAACAATCTGCTTTACAATGGCCAAATCCAAGGCCTATAGGGATGGCTTCACTTCTTGAAGCACAATAAATAAGATCACACTTGATAAATCTGAGATTGCTCTTTAAAAGTCTACTCTGCATTGTGAATTATACTTCTCCTTATATTGAACAATGATAAATCACTATATATATATATATATATATATATATATATATATATATATATATACAAGTGAGAGGAAAGAGATGCATCTCTTCAATCTCCATGTCAGCCTCCACTAAACAAATTATGTCTTAAATAAGTTGGGGTGGAAGTGGGAACCCGATGCTGCTCCTTGAACATCAACACCACATTGTGAGTGTAAGAGAAAATTAAATTAAAAGATTATGTGACTCTTACATGTAACTATAGTATATTACACTTATTATCTTCCCATAATGGTTTTCCTACTATGTTTGTGGAAAATTCATACAATTTTTTCGTAAATAATGAAAAGTTTTTCTTTAAGGATTAATTTGGGTAACCTAAAGTCTCAAGTATTAGGGTTGATTTTGGGTGGAAGAAGGCTAATATTACAATTTTACACCCATTAATAGGTTATTTTTAATCATTTTCATCAATTGGGTGTGTCTATTAAATTATTTATGCTACATTAATCAGCTTATTCTCCCTAATGTAGGTTTTAAATGCAAGAGAAAGTGTTCCTCCATTTCTTATTTTTAATTATTTCAAATGAATCATCTAGGTTATTATTAAATGAATCCCTTGTGAAACTAAAAGAGCTCACATTTCTTTTCTACCCCTCATGATTTTCCTACAATGGCTACATAAATATCATATTGATTTTCTTCTAAAGAGGGACAAGGTTCTCATAAAATATGTGTCTAACAACCTAGAATTTTCAAGTTCAACAATCAATGGAGGGAATAATAAGATAATTATTTTGTTTATATTCACATATACAGAAGACTGTAAAACCAAATTTTTCATTGGTTTCGTATTTTAAAATATAGTGTTATACTAACAAACTTTTTCACCCTACGAAAAGTCTTTGGCAATGAGAGAAAAAATGTTTTGATTTATTCCTCACTTGAAGTGGAATATATTATTTAAATTTATATCTATATTAATACCTCAAATAACTATAATATCTTAGGTTTCATCTCTACCCCTCATGGTTTACAAGAAATGGTTGGACTAATTTTATACTATTTCCATCTTAATAACAATAAGTTTTTCATAACGGGTGCCTCCAACAACCTATATGTTTTTAATGTATGGGATTAAAGATTTTGGATGAAGTAAATTATTATTTTTATAAACGCATCTACAAATCATTATGAATTCAATACATTTCTTTGGTGCATGATATTAAAGTTGTCATTATACTGACCAATTATTGTTCCCTTAACTAGGTTTTTCCTTATAAGAGCACACATGCTACAATTTAATACTTGTCATGAGTGGAATAAAATTAACCAATGAATTATTATATTTATACCACATTAATCTTCATCAGCTTATGGTTCATATCCATGTCTCAATATTTCCATGTAATGGCTATACAAAGTTCATACTATTTGTATCCTTAAGAATGACAATTTTATTAAAGGATGCATATGGGTACCAAAAAAATTTAAGTGTAATTATTAATTATGGCATAAAAATTTCAGTATTAAATGTATATTCCCATATTAAAATTAATTCACATTAGGTTTGTTGATTGAGAATATGGTTCAAAAGTTGGGTTATAGTGATTACCTTTTCCTACTTAAAGCAAGTTTTAGATATGAGGAAAAATGAGACACCATTTTATCCTCCTAAAAAGTGGAATAAAATTATTTATAGGATATTTATATTACTCCCACATTAAATTTTATGATCTTATGATTATCTCTACCCATCATAGTTTACTTGAAACAATTGTGCAAGTTTTGTCTTATTTTTTCCCTTGTAAATAATACATTTATTTTAAGGGATATGTCAAAGTACCTATAGGTTTTTAGGGTAGGATAAAATGGAGGATATATGAAATAAAAAATTTCATTTATATTTCCATGTTTATGTAAAGGTAAATATAGTTATTTTATTGGGTGCACCATCCAAAAGATGCATGTTATAGTAACTAGCATTTCATCACTATAGGAAATTTTGGTTTTGATAGAAAAAATGCCTCCATTTAATACATAGCATAAGTGAAGTATAATCCTCTAATATGTTTATATATCACCCCAAACATTAAAATTTATGTTCTTACATATTTTTTCTAGCTTTCAATGCTTACCTATAATGACTACACAAAGTTTATACTATGCTTTTGTTTAATAATGACAAGTTTATCTTAAGGGATGAGTCTAGATGCATGAAATTTTATGTTAAAATGGATAATCTAAGGTGTAAAATGGTCATTACTTTTATTATAATCTAATAAATACATGATTTAAAATTTGGTTCATTGATTGGCTGTATGATCTAATTTTTGTGTATAACGACTAATGTTTTCTTCCTAAAGAAAATTTCATTTACGAGGGAAAATGTGCATACAATTATAATTAATAATGATTGGAAGATAATAATCTAATGGTTAGTTAAATTACTCTCTAATTCAACTTCAATAGATTACAATTCATATATAGCTGTCATGATTTCCATTTAATGGCTACATAAATATTATATTATTTTCCTCCTTCAAAATTAAAAGTTTATCTTGAGGTATTAATAAAACTATGTGAATGTTTTAGATCTTTGGGATTAAAATATGTGGAAAAATGATAATATTTAAATTATGTTCCCATCAGGACATGACCACTAAAGTTGTTTATGGTTGGGAATATAGTTTATAAGGTGTATGTTATATTGACCAACTTGTACTTCATAAATTAATAATTGGATATGAAATAAAACATTTATTTGTTTATTATCTTTTTGAGTATAATATAATCATATAGGGGTGAATTTATGACCCTTATATGTAACATAATGATATGACACATTTACCTATAATGTTTGTACAAAGTTCATATTATTTTCTCCCTTATGAGTGACATGTTTTTAGTGAAAGAGATAAAAAATAATGTAATTATATGATGATTACATGTATATGCCATTTGTATGTGATAACAATGTAATTTTTTAAATTGGGTGTACAGTTAAAAATTTATGTTATACTAACCAACATTTCTCCCTAAAGCAATTTTTGGGGGCAATAGAAAACATGCCTTCAGTTTTATCTTGTCATGAGTGAAATATAATCCTATATTGTGTTCTTAGAGGAATCCTACATGAAAATTAATGTGTTTAAGGTTAATTTATATGGTTTTGAATCACATGCCAAATTTCATGGAATATTTTTTATACTCTTGATTTTCAAGATACATATTACAAATAACATTAAAAACACATTTTCAATTTGATACACGTATGCCATAAATATGATTTTTTTAGACATAATTTATTAACAAATATCAACCAAACTAAAAATTAATTTTCTATTCATTGGAATAACCATCATATGAAAAATTATTCATTTAATAATAATTCCAAGAATGATAATGTAGTACAACAATAAATAATATCCACATAAAAAAATAAAACATGTATACATAGATTATAAGATTTCATGATTAATATAGATATGTCTAGTATGTAGGTGCATCCAAATGATTTCATAATGACATACAAAATGGGCCATATCATAATAAAATATATACCATATAAGCATAAAAAATAATACTATGTTAACTAAATAGTCATATAAAATGGGCCATATTGGCATAGAAAACTACACATATCAAAGGGAAAATATTGTGCATACAACTACCCCTAATACTAGAATTAGATCTCTTATTTTTTACCGCCTCCAAATAAGTTGTACCTCATCACCATATATTTATTTATTGGGGTGTTGGATGTATTTTTATGAGTAGAGACTCTCTTCTTAGCTTAAAAGGATCAAATGTATAAGACACAACACTAGAAAATGGTAGACCTTGCACAACCTAAAAATTTGAAAATAGTACATTTAAAGGATGTATATAAAATGAAAGAGATGTCAAGAATAAAAATTTTTAGTAGGGTTATTTTAGACTCACTTAATTCTACCTAAAGAGATTCATAGGGTTATGTGACCTTGAATATATATATGATATCCAATCCTATGGAACATACATAGAGGATTATAGATGAGTATACAAATATAAATATGATGTGTATTATATTTAATTTATTTTTTTAAATAAATTTAAGTATGTGATCTCACCATTCTATTTCTCTGAGTCAAGTGGTGGTGGGAAAATATTAGATATTGGGACAAATTTATAGCATCAATCATAAGTTGTTGTAATCTAAGTAGGGTACCTATTGTCACACTAAATTGTACCCTTGAAGAGGTTGTTCAATCTTTATCACTTAGGTGATATCATGGAGACACCTCTAGGTTATGGGTGGCCTAATCAATGAGGTGAATGTCTAAATAGGGCTAGCTCACTTGACGTTTCACCTTGAAACTACAAGTAAGCCTATTTCTTGTTATCGAAAGGGAGAGATAAAAAGTAAACAAAAAGAGGTGATGCACCAAACTAATACCCTTAATTACCTATAATTCACTAAGAACATGAACAAACATTAAAACCTATCACACTAACTCAATATGATCCTCTAATCAACAATATTTAAGTATGAAGGTGAAAATCAAGATAATAACTAAGATGGGATGATAAGAGGTCTCATAGGAGAGAATAATGAAGAAATCTTCACACTTAGTTATTTTAATACCATATAACACATTCCATATGATCTACTAAGATGACTAGAATGTGAAAATAGGTAATGAGATAGGATAAATAATATATATATATATATATATATATATATATATATATATATATATATATATATATATATATATATATATATATATGACACTAATCCTAACATTCATCAACTAACCAAGAAATATAAACTAGTTACTACATTAAGAATGTTATAAATCAAATTGTATTCATGTCAAATTCAAGTATAGTGTTTAAATGATCAGGAATTTAGCATATTCAAGTTGAATATCCTTTTCAATACCAAAAAATGTAGTACATATAGAAGATAATGAGGAGAGAAGATGGATGTTCAGCAAGCTTATATCAAGTGTCAGTAGTTACAATAAAAAAATTGAAGCAAGAAAATAGTCAGATAAATTCTTATTCTCATATTTTTTAATGGTGTGAACATGATATTCTAGAGATGTAGCATAAGATAGGGTATTCATCTCTTTATAATATTCATTACCCTTATATGAAACTTCCCTTCTCCTTGTTTAGAAGTGACAAGTTGCATTTTTGATCACATAACTCTCCTTGAGATATCATTTGAACTCCTTGATACCTTGCACAAGTTTGAAATATATTAAATTTATGTACTTTAGGTTTGAGAATTGATCTTGAGCTTCTCTTGACACATATAATACCTCCTAAATATGACCAATTATTTTATAGACTATTAATGCTTATATAATTATTTCACAAATGGTTATATTTATTTTTTTCAATCACAATTATTTACCATGAAATATATTTAAAGAGTTTATAGGAGACCATCAAACCTCTTCCCAATCTCAAGAGACCTCCTTGACTGATCAAAAGGCTCTAATTTTTCCATAATCATGAAAACTGGTAAAAAACTAAAATTTTAGGCCCATTTTTGCTCACTTTCTCCTTCAGACATGCTAAATTATTTATCCCATGAGTACCCATCAGAATATAAAGGAACATTATGGTGGTTCTAATGATTATCAAATTAATTTGAATGACTTAGAATACAATAACTAGTTCGCAGGCACTTAGAAGGGTTTTAGGAGGGTTTTGGAGTGTTTATCTTGTTAACAATTGTTCATACAGCTAAGGACCTCAACATATGAAATAATTCCACTAACTAGGAAAAAATCAAACATATTTTAATTTAAATTAGACCCATGAAAATTGTAAATGTAATTTTGAGCATCCGAAATTGACCTTCTTGAGTTGTCATGCCAACTTACACACCTGAGATAGCCCTATTATCAAAAAAACAAAAAAAAATCCCTTTTCTTATCTCAAAAAAACTTTAATAAGTATTTTATATATTCAATGATTTTTTCTAATGGTATTATCTTGTGTTTTACCCCTAGAATATCTTTATAAAAATATATTTTTCATTGTGAGTGTTTATGGACAACTAGGCCAATCTAACCCTATAAGTATTATTTTTTTATTTTATTCCTTTTTCAAGGGTGACACTATTTATGGAAAAATTTTAAAAAACATATTACACACATTAAAAACCTTGTATTTATTTTCCAATAACAAAAATGCATATTTTCATGCTTGTTTGTATCTATAACTATAGGTCTTCATTACGCTTATCACCTTGTTAAACTTTAGAATGACTCAAATTTAATGATTTATTCTCTATCAAAAAGAATATTATTAATGTGTAAAAACACTTCGTGGTTTCCTTACACCTATAATGAGTTCTCAAATCTATTTTGACCTAAAAAATGGCATCCTATAGATTATGTGTTCTCCTCTATACCTTTCACCTTGATAGACATTGGGAGTGTGTCCTACTTCATTACCTATAAAAACATTGTCACCATATCCCTAAGGTTTATTACATCAAAAATGACCTCCTTAATTCATATATAATCTATAATCTACCTCCTCTTATTCATCTTCTATGTATAGGCATGTAGGTACCTTTTTTACACCTAAAACCTATTCCACTTACCATATGATGGACTTCCCAATATTTCATGTCTATAAAAGGGATTTCAGGGAAACATATAACTTGTATCAGTTATTTTAGGACCCTTTTCAATTATAAGAACTAGATATAAGTATTTTCTAGTCTTTCATCTTCATACAGACTTATACAATCTACATATGAATGTATGATTGTATCCCATAATTGTAAACTTGATCATTCATGAGATGAAGTTAGTTTCTAAGGATTCCATTAGGGTAGATAAAAAATGGAAGAAATTTAATCTCTAAACATAGTCATTTTACTCAATAATTACTCCCATGTTTGTAACATGTCTCTCTAATGCTTGAAGATCTTGTGCAAGAAATTGAGACCACTGATCTTCATTGCTTCTTATCTGCAATCTTCCACTCACGAGTTTACCAACCTATTATGTACCTTCAACAACTATTTTACATCTTCATTTCAGTTTCCCAAGTTATGTTTTAGTTGGATCATTCTAAAATCATCAACTACACCTAGTCATTTGACTATATTTATTTTATATGGGGTTTGTATGCATAAATCAATCATAAAAATATACTTTATATATGGTTGTATGCTTATTATAACATTATATGGAGTGTGAAATATTTATAAATGTAATTTTTTTTGTTTTAATCCTTTTATAAGAATAAAAATTAATTTATATCGCCATCTAACTATGTATTATTAGCCCTACAACTCTCTACCTTAACATTCTACCCATTCTTGGTATTAGGTGCTTAATGAACAGGTTGTATAATGAACTAAAAATATATATATGAGGTTTAAAACACTATATATACTTAATTTCATCCATTATCCAATAGGGAAAACTTATAAACCTACATCAACCTTGACTTTCAAATGGAAATAATGAAAAAAGGTTCATTACTTGTTAATTCATGAGAATGCATAATGTATTCGATGGGATTTAGCGTTGTGGTCATCCTATTCAAACATAAGATCACCTTTTCATGGTTTATCCACTTACATCAATCTCCAAAGTGAGATTGTGGAGAGAAAACAAAGCCTATGTAAATAAAAATAACATTTTGGTTGCTTAAGCTCTTAGCGATTGTTCATAGAGTATACCCATTAATACCTAGAATATTTCCATAAGTTGGATGTGCATAAGGGCCCCTATCAACCCCTAAATACACTTTATCTAGCCTTTCTTCCTTTCCATGAACTGAACATTTGAAAGTGACCTTCACTAACTTGTAAAGAGCTCAATGAAGGAGATGATTTTTTTTAATATTATTTGATGCTTCTAATGAAACCAAAATAAAGATTTAATCATAAAAACAATAAAGGGATCTGACACCATATTTATCTAACCTAAGCTAACCAAATCCACATTAAAAACATGCATTATAAACCCTTTGAAAGTATACTACTTTTTTATATTTCACTTCCCTGTCTGTTATAGGGTCCCACCACTTGTATGTTGAAACTAACCTAGAAAAACATGGATAAGGAATAAAATACCTTGTCATATCATGCAACCATATTAAAGACATCAAATAAAATTTATCCTTTTAATTTAAATAGTCAACCAATACATTAATTTATCCAAAACTACCTTAATCATTGTTAAAACACTTTCAAGATGAGCATATTGAGTGGCTTGATTACATGATTAAGTATTTTGACTCACTTTCTTTACTATACCACCCTAACAATCTTAATAAACAACACTCTTCACTATAAAAATATAATCTAGGAAAAATATAAGAACCTTCAATCGATATAAACAAAGATAAAAAAAAGTATATATATATAGGAAGTTTTTAATGTTACTCACCTATGGTAGCCAATTTTGGCTAACATCTTTGCTGACCTCTTGGTATTGCATGTTTATTATGCATATAGATGAGTATCTTTAATATATCCATTGAGAGGAACACAAACTGAAATAGACATGGATAACTGACCTATAATCCTCTTCAAAAGGATGAAAATATTGACAACCTCAGAAAACAAAAAAAAACCAACACACAAACGATACAACTAAAATAAATAGGGCACAAACTTTGCTTGGAATAACTTAGGGAAGAAAAAACAATAAACTCATATATATAATTAACCTTTAAGTTTTTATCCTCCTTGATGAAAATACAGGATTTTGAGATCTCCTCCATGAGATGAATTGGAGTTATGGGCAAGTCTCTCTTAGGACATTGTGTTTTCTCTATGAACCTTTTCCTTGGTTTCCAATATCTTTAGCCTATATTCAAATGCATTACAAATATAAAACATGTATCCTTTAAAGATAAATTCATCTGAAATTACATAACATACATCATTCTTCTCTTTGTCAATGATAAATACTTTGAATGTGACCAAACTTTGATTTATGGGGGTTACAACAACCTTAGCTTCTATTGACTCCTTATTCTCTATCTCTTGCTCACTTTGAGGGGTATCGTCTACTTTAACTCTTGTTTAAACATGGACATGAACTTCTTGGTGATGACTTACATGAAATGTTGACTTATTAAGAGCCTTTCACTTCTCAACAACAACTTCATTTGTATTTCTATAGGTATCAACCTACTAAGATCTTCAAATTATTTAAACATGTCCAAATAAGACTGCCACATGTTATCAAGACCCTATTGAACTTGTTCATGGGATTCAACAAGGCTATCAACCATGATGTTTTATTTAAGATCTTTACCACTTATTTTTTCACCATGTTCAATAACTAAGATATCCATTTTATAGTTATCATCATGGACTATAAGTTTACTATCCAATCTTGAACAAAAGATATCTAATTATTCCCAAAAGTAAGCTTCTTCTTTATCACTTAGAAGTATGAAAACTTCTATATCATTTTTATATTAATATTTAGGGACAAAATACCTATTAAAAACTTCAAAATATTCAATGGAATCATGAAATAGTTGTAATTTTGTTTCTTCAAGCTCTATCTCTTGCTCACTAGAAGCCAATAAAACTTTTTCCAAACTTTCATCTTGCTCATGAGGCTTAAGGAGGAAATAATCAAGGTATTTTCATATATATTTCTCTCATACTCAACTAAAACTTGGTCAACTATTACATGATCATCCTAAAATCTTATATCAAGACACAATCTATGATAACTAGATTGGTCTTCCTCTTCTTTCATGTAGAATGGAAGTTTATCTACCCACCTAAGGTTGTATTCATCATGTTTATATCATAAAAAACTTGATTTTACTATTTTAGTGGTCTACCAACATATATAAATTCAATTTGGGATTCAAATTCATGCTATAGATAAATTACATGCTTTCCAAGAAACACAATTTATTCCATGAAACTATGGTATAATTACTGGCATAACTGATCAAAATCTTCTTCTTCACACTCTTCAATGGAATCATTTTGATTAGATGTTCATACCATGTTACTATTATCATCAAAAATTTCACCATTGATGAGGTTTTTTAATCATCCTTAATTTATATAATGGATATACCACAAAGATTTGGTTGGCTTAATCAGTAGGGTAATTCTCTAGATATGGCCATCCACCTTCATGTTATCACCCTAAACTACTACTAGACCTATTATTTGTAAGGGTAAAACATAATAAGAACATAAATTAAACTATTCTATGGAGTTTATGCACCAAATAAACACCCTAAATTTTACCATCATGTGCTAAGAACATGAATGAAGCTTGAATATGATCATACTACTCGACAAGGACCTTCAAGCATGAGTGTTTCAACATGGAGGCCATAAATAATATATTGAATGAGCGGGAAAATCAAGAGGTCTAAGAAAGAAACTAATGAATTAAATCAACTTCCCAACTATGTAAAGATACCTCAAACTCACCATGTGACCTACAATAAGGCAATCCATTTGTAAATAGGTAGGAAAGGAAAAATGAGTTAAAGTGAAATCACTACTACTAGCATTCATAACCAATCACATAAGTACACTGGTTTAAATAATATGACAAGGTAATAATTAGACTTATTCAACATTAAAATTAATAGTAAAAGTTTTTAGTTGAGCATGGTTTTATCATACATAATTAAAGGATCCATAACAAGCCATTAAAGGCTATATATATAGGAGAAAGTGAGAGAGATAGAAAAAGTATGATTAACTCCAGTGACAAGTGTCACTTCATGTAAGTTATTTATAGTTCAAGGGGAGTATCTAAGATTAGTTTTATCCATATCCTTGGCATGTGTTATCTGATTGATGATGATCTTATATAGGAAAGGTGTAAAAGAGACTCTTAAACTCCTTGTATGACTCATTAACCTTGTTTGAAACTACCCATTCTTAGCATAAAAGGAATTACAATCACATATTTGGTATTTGGCATTATTGATCAGTTTTTTTAGAGATATTCAAAACCATTATTTTCTAATTCCATTTCTTTTCCATATTTTTGGAGCTAAGGATCAAGTTTCATGTTTCCACAGACTGATGAAGACCTGAAATTCAATTCAAAGACTTGCTTGGTTAAAATTAAGCCCAAAAAACAAGTCCATATTTCCATCATAGGTCTAGTTATATATTTAAGACTACTATCATATATTTAATTCCTTAGCACCACCCTATATTTGTCCTATCTCTAAACAGTCTCAAAACATCTTCAAGATTGAGGCATACATACATAGATCTGATAGGAAGCCTTGATTGCATGTCGCTTAACATTAGGTGTCGTAAATCCTTAGAGTGGTTTTATGTTCACTATAGACCTCCTCATGATTCTTTATAAGACTCTTCCCTTCTATTATCCAAGTAATATATGGCTTTTTGGTACTACATTATATCTTTATTCATTCAAACCTCATGAGAAACTATCAAAACCTAACTTTTAAGGCATTTATTAGTGATTTCTAAGATAGATTTTGTAAAACATTGACTCACACTTATGAATAAATGAATATAATATTTTCCTAATGGTGTTTTTATATCATATAATAAGTTTCTCACCAATTCTAGTGCATTTAAATCACTAATAAATTCATTCCCTTCCATCATGTCTCTTTAGACGGTTGAAGGGCATTTGGGGTCTTAAAGATGATTCATAAAGATGAGATACTTATTATAAGAAATTACTCTTAGAATATCATGTATAAATCTTTGTACTTTTACTTCACCCATGAGGAAATTTAGCATTCCTATCCATCTAAGCTTGTTGAGAACTTTGAGTGAGTGTTTTGGCCCAAAATGTCATTTAAATGTTCATTTTTTATCGATTACGGTTCTAATATATAGGATACACCATCCATGACATCATAAAACACTTATCCAAGCCATCTACCTAATCAAACATCTTATAGCCTGGTTTGGACATTAAAGAGGGTGTAAGATCTAGTTTGACATTATAGACCTAGTTTCCCTTCACTAATGTGATATACTTATTCCATAGGTTTAAATATTTATATAATATTTTAATAGGACCCCACACATATCTCCTAACTATATAAAAAAAAAATTATCAATTCTAAACATATGAATTTTCCTTTTAAAATTAGCACAGAGTTGTAGGTGGTGATTATGATTGTAGGTACTTATTTTTTGGTCCTTGGATTGGGTTTACATTATAATTAAGTGATATTTATTTTTACACAAGATTTATAATGATCCTACTCATGATGGGCATGTAAGCTTATGTTAATGCAAAAACCTCTATCTTGATTGTTTTATTTTTTCCAAAGGAGTCACAAAATCTTCACCATATCCCCATAATTATCTCACTCCTTTCCATATTCAAACTCAACACAAAACTACATATTATCTTTAAAATTTAAACACAAGCCGGTAGGTCATCAATTAAGATCTTTGATTGCAATTTGAGGATATCCCATCATCATTTATTCAATTAGAACTTGGTATTTCTTGAAAGGTATTGGAGAATTTTTTCATATTCCTTATGACCCCTATACACCATCTTGGTTCCTCAAAAACTCAACACTAACATGCCCTTTCTCCCTCTTCCTAGTAATAGGCTTGTAGGCTATTTTTTAAGCCTGAATCCCTTTTCCCACTACGTTTTGTTCTTTTTTGATCTTAATTGAATAATTTAAGGAATTTATACGATGTTTCAATTTTCTGTGATATATATATTATTTGCTTCAATATACTTATAATATCCTAAATTTTCATATAGAATCTTTGTAGTCCTTAATTTGGACTCCTACAATCCTATTTAACCAACACGTTCCACTTAGGTATATAGTCCACTAAGTCAAAATTAAATTTAAGTTTTTAGGTGTTTTATGTGTTTGTAAAACTCCTTATAAGTATTAATAATATTAATTTTAAGCCATTATGACAAAGACTTGATTCCAATGGTGGCCAAAAGGTCTGCAAACTTATAGGCTCATAATTCTCCTTAAATCTTGGCTTGAAGAGAGAAAATATGAAATATAAATTCAAGGACCATACATTGTAATATATATTAATCATAATATCCAATTATATGTGTTATTTTTGTCTGCTTAAAAATTCTTTAATAATTACCATAAATATACATTTGATAAGGGCACTTTACCAAGGCAGTTAGTCTCAATAGTTCACCCTGTGCATGCAATATTACATGCCTATATTAAATTTTGCCACCCCATTGATGTATTAAATTAGTAAAATATATCCTTAATACCTTTAATTCATTGTGTAAAAATTAATTACACCTATTTCATACACATGACAATCCACATCTTCTATGTAACATCATTATGTTATATAGACCAGTAAACCAAGGCTATTATACACTTACAACAAATATGAATGTGAATAAACATGAATTAACATGATTTTTTAGAGTTATATTATTGTTTAATAGACCATTAAAAAATATTTTCATGAACTCATCAATTTTAAGAACTTTTCATTTAAGGAAAATTGCCCTTGAAGGGGTTTTGAGTCACCTTTGTACACCCTAAACTTCTTAATGATTGTTCATAGAGTTAATTGTATTAACCAGACAAGTAATGAAAAAAAATCAAAGGGGATTATGTTCCCCTCATATGGACAATATATCAGACTCCAAATTTTTCTCCTTCTCCTAAAAATACCAAATGAAAACATGTTTCTTGTTTTGAGCTGCCAAGAAGACTGATGGAGAAATGGATTAGGTTTTTATACTTTTTATCTTTATAGCTCCACTTCATGCATGTCTTTGGGTTTGAGATTACCATGGGGACCTTTTAATAAGTTTTAACTTTGTCAACCATCATAAAATATCTATAAAAGACTAATAAAATCATGTTTTTCTTAAGAGTCTAACTATTTTGCCCCTTTGACCTGTTGGAGATGATGAACTCAATGATTCTTCAGCTTCCTCTAACCTGTACAATCATGGAAGAGAGTTAAAAAATGTTTGATAACCTTATTTTTCTAAATATATCTCAAAAAATCTTCATTTATGCATTGTAATATTATTAATACTAGTTATAAATAGATTCCAACATTAAAAATTAGTTATACAAGATATTTAGAGGATGTCTACAACTAAATACAAGCATGATGTCATCATATATGAGTTAGATGACATAAAATATTTATTTTTCAAAGACAAATACCTTATATATGTTCTTTATTACAAAGTGTAAATTTCACATTGAAATTCATAATAAGACTAAAGTAATATAATACATTAATCTTGTTAAAATTACCTTAAACTCTTTAAAATGTCTTAGAAACAATGTGGTCCACTTACTAGTTTTTATTATTTGAACCACTTAACTACCCTTAGACCATGGTTTTTCCTTGCAAGCTTACCACCTTGTCTCTTTGTACATGCCTCCACATTGACTTTATTTCCAATTTACCTTAAATATTTCAAACTTACCTAAATTAATGATAAGCACAAAATGATGACCATGAAGAATGACTATTTGATGAAAAGATAGCATGGTTGGACTCAGCTAGTAAATAGACCATCCTAAGTGACCTTATAATCTACCAAGGAATACGCATTACCTATCTTCCTTGATCATTAATGACCAATACAATACTTTAGTAATGGTTATCAATAAAGTTAACATCAAATCATTCAAGTTTTGGACCGATCCTTATTTAGGGTATCCAAATATTGGCTAACAGTTACCTTGTACTCCTTTATCAAGACCATATTTCTCCCCATACTTAAAGAATAATTTTATTCCTTCTTGAAAAATAGGACTAACAAGAATGATCTCTTAATTTTACACACTTGAATCACACTCCTCATAGCCTTTTTGAGTATCACTTGTAGTTAAGTAATTTTGCTTCTCAAGGACTAACACCTCATCATCCTTTCTTGAAAATATATCCTTTTCAAGTGAATGATCATCTTTGTTTACCAATGAACCAGGTTTTACATAAAATTAGGGGGTGGGATGGTAAGATAACTCATTATCTTTTTTTAACTTGATAGGGTGTCACTCCGACTTAAGATTTTGGGAGTAGTAGGTTCATTGAAGGATATTTTGAGATATAGAAGAGGAAATTGTATTAATGATGCTTCATTATTCTCCTTCCACTCCCTAATAACTCTATAAAACTATAATGTATCTTATACTTCATGGATATCTAAATATTTTAGGGTGAGTTAAGGACTTGAGAGACTTGGGTGTTCTCTTTGTTTGACCTCCATATACATCTCTTTTCCTTAAATTTGGATAGGAGTGGAAGAATGTTCCTTATGAAGGTTTGAAATGATATAAATATGTGTAGTAATACAATAAGTTCTACATGGTGTAATGGTTTTAGGTTCTCTAAGAAGCATAAGTGAAGGATGCATAGACATAGGATTTTCATGATGGTATATTACCACTTGGGATAGATTTGGAAAAAAATAAGGTTGACTTTGAGAAAGAGAGAGAAAATGAGACTTATTGTATTTAATTTACTACCTCTCTTCAATAACTAACATATTATCCATACATTGAATCAAAAAGCTTACTATTAACACATAGCTGATTGGCATTTATTAATTCTTTCACTTAATATTTTCTCACCCAAAATTGATTAAATACACTAAATCCCTCGTCATTTTAATGATTATATTATGAGTAGATGGGTTATAGATAATGAGACCAATATCATTTTCTATATCAATCTCTATCATCTGCATTTCAATGTATAAAATGGTGCATTTGAATTCTGATGGGAATTGAATAGGAGCAACATAGCTTGGCCAAGATTAACTATAGGGATAAGTAGATTGCTAAGGAGGTTGATTTGGAGTGGGAGAGGGCATATAAGATTATTTATAACCTTTATAAGGTTGGAATGCTATTTTTTAATGGCCCCTTGGGGTGAATCAATGAATGTTATCAATCTGATATGAAGAATGTGAAGGCATAGAGTATGCATCATTACCAAAAAAATAAAAAGAATACATACCAATTTATTATTTTTAGACACTTGGACTACTTATACTAGTTATGGTTCACTTGGATTCATCATTGATATTTTTTTCATGCTTCTAAAGGCTAATGAATTGAATAGAAACATCAATAACTATTGAATGGATGAAATAATTATCTAATCAAGCCTACCATAGCTATTATCACACTAAATTGAAGCCTTGATGAACTTGTTCAAGCCTCCTCACTTAGGTGATATCATGGAGACAACTCTAATTTATGGGTTTCCAAATTAATGAGGTGATTCTCTATATAGGGTTAGCTCACTTGAAGCTTCATCTCGAAACTATAGGTAAGCCTATTGTGTGCTAGGGAAAGGGAGAGAGAGAAAGTAAATAAAATAAAGAGGCGATGTAAAAAATTAATACCCTCAACTTGCCTATACTTCATTAAGAACATAAACAAAGAAAAAAACCTATCACACTAACTTAATATGACCTCTATGTGTCTGTATTTTAGAATGAAGGTGAAAATCAAGATAATAACTAATAGGGGATGATCAATAGGTCTCATAAGAGACACTGATGAAGCAATATACACATATAGTCAATGTAAGACCATCTTAAAAACATCATATAACTTGATAAGATGACTATGCCATGTAAATAGGTAAGGAGATAGGATAAATGAAAGAGAGATATGCCACTACTAACATTCATCAATTAACTATGAAATATACATTAATTATAACTTTAAGAAGGATGAAAATCTAATTGTATTTATATCTAAGGTGAGTATAAGGCTATAAATGAGTATGTATTTTATAATCTTAGGTCGAGGATTCTTTTCAATGATAAATAAGGAAGTAAATATAGAATATAATGAGAAAGAGAGATAATGTGGATGTTATGAAATCCTTTGACAAGTGTCATCGGTTACAATACAAGAACATAAACAAGAAAAAAATCATATAAATCCTTATTATAATGTTCTATAATGTTGTGATCATGATATTCAATATAAGTAACATAAGATAGGTTATTCAACTCCTTGGATGACTCGTAACCTTTCTATGAAACCACCCTCCTTGTTTAAAATTGACAAGTTGCATTCTTGATCACATAATTGTCATTGTGATATTGTTTGAACTCCTTAACACCTTGAAAAAGTTTTATAATATTAAATACAATTAATTAAGGTTTGATAATTGATATTTATATTGTCTTGACATATATACACTACCTCCTAATGATGGCAAATATCTTTTACATACTATCAACACTTATATGCTTCTTTCATAGTCAGTTAGATTTCTTATATGAAATATGTATTATTCACCATGAAATAAATTAAAATATTTTATATTAGGTAATAAAAACTCTTCCCAATCTCAAGATACCTCCCTAACTAATCAAAAGGATCCAATGTATTCAAAATCATAAAAATTAATCGAAAACTATATTTTTAAGATCTTTTCTGCTCAGTTTAACCTTCACACGTACCTATTGAGTTATTCAATGTGTGATCCTAAGAATAAAGAGGACCATCAAGTTTATTACAAGGACTATCAAATGTAATTAAATCACTTATAATGAAATACTAAGTCATCAGGCTCGTGGAAGGATTTTAGATAGGTTTTGAAGTATTTATCTTATTAATGATTGTTCAGAAAGTAAAAGACCTCAACATATGAACCAATGCCACTAATTTATAGTAAGTAAACCATAATAACATATATGAAAATTAATTGGTCCCATGAAAAAATTTAATCTAATTTTGAGCATCCTAAACCACCCTTCTTGAGCTATCATGTCAACTTGCACACCTCAAATAGGCTTATTAACACAATATTTTCCCTTTTATTGTAACAAAAAACATTGAATAAGTATTTTATCTATTCCATGATACTTTATTAGTTTATTATCTTGTGTTTTTCCCCTGTAATATCTTCAAAGCCATATTTTTACCATCATGAGGGTTTATGCACAAGTAGGTCAATATGACCCTTATAGTACTATTTTAGTCTTATATTCCTTTTTCAAAGGTTTCAATCTCTATGGAAACTTGTAATATGACCTATTAAGACCCTAAAAAATATTATAATTATATTCCAAACACAAAATTGAATATTTCCATGCTTGTTATTGGGTAGACTTGTAGGTCTTCATTAGGCTTATCAACTTGTTAAGGTTTAGAATAACTCAACTTTAATGATTTCATATCTATGAAAAATTAAATAATAAATGTGGAGACTTTTTTAGTGGTATTATTACACTATGAATGAATTATCAACTCAAACTTGACTTAATAAGGATCATTAAATCTTTACATTTACCTCTACGACCTATGTGTTCTCCTTTTGACCTGTCAACTTGATAAGACTTGGAATTATTTCCTACTTAATTAGTTATAAAAAAACATTCACAATATCCATAAGGTTTTTCACATCTCAAATGACCTCTTAAATTCATATCAAATTCAAAATATAACTCTTCTTATGCATATTTTATGTGTAGGCCTATAGGTACCCATTTTAGGATTAACACCTATTCCACTTGCCCTATGATGGACTTCCCAATATTTCATGTCTCTGAATGGTGTATGAGGTAAAATTATAACTTGTTTTTATTGTTTGAAATACATTTTTAATTGGAAAAGCTATTAGTATTTCAACTTCTTGTAGACCTATACAATTTACATATAGATGTATGACTATGTCCTATGGTTGTAAACCTGATCATGCATAACATGAAGTTGGATTCTAAGGATTCCATTATGGTGGATAATAAATTAAATCTAATTCATTCTCTATACCAATGCATTGGACTCAACCATTACCTCCATGTCTATAACCTATCTCTCCAACACTTGAAGATCTTGTTAAAGAAATTGATACCATTCATCTTCCTAGATTCTTATCTATAATATTACATTCATGAGTTTACCAACTTGATATACACCTTTGAAACATCTCATAAATATTTATTTGAGTGTCACAAGTTATATTTTAGTTAGATCATTATTCAAGCATCAATTGAACCTACTCATATGATTGTATTTTCTCTGTTTGGGGTTTGTATGCATTAACCAATCATATAAAAATACTCTAGATATTATTTTAGGCCTATTGTAACTTTATATGGAGTTATAAAAATTTATATATGTAAAGAAAAATTGTTTTAATACTTTCGCAAGCCCAAAACATAATTTGTACCGCCATCTAACTATGCATTCTCAACCGTAAAAAGCTATACCTTTACATTCTACCCATTCTTGTTATTACATGTTCAATGTAGATGTATAATGAACTAAAAATTTGTATACAAGGTTGAAATCACCATATGTACTTGTTTCAAATCATTCTTCAATCAGAACAAGTTATAAACCTACATAAAACTTGACTATCATATGAAAACAATGAAATAGGGGTATTCAATTTCTAATGAATGTGCATGCATGATGTCTCTAATTGTATTTAATTATTTTTGTGTCCTATTGTATCTTGATATCACCTTTACATGGTTTATCTAATTTCATCGAGATCCAAATTGAAATTGTGGAGATAAAACTAAGATTATGGGAATCAAAAGAGTGTTTTAGTTGTTTATGTTCTTAGAAATTATTCAGAGTATTGATAATTAATATTTGAAATCTTACCACACGTTTTAAGTGCATAGGTTCCTCTATTAACCCCTAATTTAATTGGATCTAAACTTATTATTCTTCATGTACATAGCATTTTAAAAGAACCCACACTAGCTTTCAAGGATCTTGATGAAGGAGATGAAACATCTTTTATTTTCTTTGGACCTGAAAATGTTGTCAAAAACAAGATTTGAAACTAAAAACATCATAAGGATCTAACACCATATTTTTCTAACATGAAATGGCCATAACCACATTGAAAATTTTTATTATAATCCCTTTAAAAGTCTATTGATATGTTATATTTCTCTTTCTTATCTTTTAGAAGGTTCCACCACTTGTTTTAAATTGAAATTTAACTAGAATAACATGGACAAGAAATAAAACACCTTGGCATATCTATTAAACATATCGAAGACATCAAAATACACTTGATCCTTCTAATTTTCATAGGCAACTATTACCTTAATTTGTCCAAAACTACCTCAATACTTGATAACAACACTTTGGAGATGATCATATTGAGTGACTTGATTAAAATTTTAAGTATTATGACTCAATGTTTTTACTAGAACACATTAGGAGCCTCAATCAACACCAATTTTCACCATGAAAATACAAGCTAGTAACAACACAAGAACTTTTAAGGGTTATAAACTTGTTTAAACAAGTCTAAATATCATGATTTTAAAGTTAATATCATATTATATCCAATTTTGGCTAACAATACCCATACCATCTCTCATCATATGTAAAATAAAAAAATGAAAGAGGTCAATTATGACTTAATTTAATGTAAGCATATTTTAAGATATATTTATACTTTTCCTTCTACATGAATATAAATTGAGAATATCAAGGACTATAATGTCAATATTTTTAGATTTATTATTACATTGTTGTAGTCTAGAAAAGGTAATAATAGTGTTTATTATCATCTATACAAAAAAAAAAATTAAAGGTAAAAATTAAACAATCTATTTTAGACAAATTAAAACTATTCCTTAGAAAGAGAGGGAGAGGGAGAGGGAGAGGGAGAGAGGGAGATGGAGAGAAAAAGAGATAATAAAATGTTATCTCTCTCTTTCCTCTCTTTGTCAAGATGACAGGGGAAGTCCAAGAAATATAACACACTAGAATTATGTTGTATACAAAATATTAATATAATCTAGCAACTTCACAATTTACTTTCACAACATGAAACTATGGTGCATTTAATATATTAGAATAATATATTGAATTTAAATTTTCCTTCAAAACCTTATTGTAGGGTAATGCAATGCTAATGGAATCCTAACAAAAATACCTATCTTAGTGCAATGCCCATAATATGAGTCATCATCTATACAACAAATATATGAAGGAAGTCAAATATTAATCAATTAATCAAATATATTAAAATAAAGTTGACATTCCTTTAGATACAAAAGAAAATTATAATTAATTATATTTTTAAATGGTTAGAGTGAATAAAATAGGTCATGAATATCTAGTTTTATACTAATTTATATGTTAAAAAAACTATAGACGGAGTATGTTGTTGTGTACTAGTATCATGTACAAATGTGTGTATAGTATTTCTAGGTGTGCATATTATATTTGAAAAATTAAAAATTATATGTCTAACCTAAATAATTGATCTAGTAAATTTATACTTACCTGATTTATAATAATGTATAACAATTATATAATTCTTGTTAGCTATACCACATTGTTAATAATTAATAGTATGATGGACACTATGAGATGTGAAACCATATATAACCCATTTATTCATCAGTGTATGGATGTCATGGAAAATAAAGACCTATGTGAGACTACTAACTAACTCGAATGTATACATCTATGTTCTATTAGGCATGATTATAGAGATGACAATATGTGATATTAAATATTTATATCATTAGGTGAAGCTTTCACATTTTTGGTCTCACTTTTCACCAAGCCTATTAAATGAGGACTCGACTTCCCTACCTTGATATTCCTTCATGTAAAAATCATTTTTGATTTATTAGATAAAAACATCACAATAAATATTTCACAGAAAATATAATGGATGTCATTTTTATTGCATAGAGGCATAATTAAAAATTATCCACGACCTATCCCATAAGTTTATTTTAATCTCTACATGAAAAAATCAATAAATGATAATGTGTTTTTGATTTATATGTTGTGGTTCGTTGCTTCCATAAATATGAAACAAAGAACATAATTATTAAATTTTGAATTTTTATGTCTTCAGTATCCTCATAGGAAAAATTATCATAATATGAACGTTTCAATACCTCTCTTTTTTATCATTTCATCAATTTAGGAAATGAGATTTCCTTATTCATTATAAATGGTCTCCAAATTGTCATAAATTTAATTTAATACATTTTTTTAAAGAGTCATAAAAATTATAATGATAATTTCCAACCATTTCTACTTTTAATTATATTTTTAATATATTTTCTCTTCTTCTATAATGTTAAATTTATATGGGTATTAAGAAAGGTTTTTCTTGGAGGATTACTTTATGAAATGAATCCATAAAATAGAGAATACAAAATCATAAAAGATACAATATTTATATAAGTAGTTGTATAATTTCATGAGAGAGGTTTAATTTTAATTTGAATTCCTTATCATCTTATGATTATTATAAAAATGTATGAATAAAAATAGCATTACAAACCATAAGCATGCCCTAAGGAATAAAATAAAATACTTGGTACTCTTATATAAGCGTGGATGCTTTTTAGAGATTATTAAAAAAAAAAAATTTATAGAAAACATAAGTATGTCCTTATATTTTCACTCATCAATGGCTTCTAATAGTGTCAAAAAAAATTTGGAAAAAATAGTCTAGTTTTATTTTAAGTATTTTATTAGATTTAAAAAAGTGTAATCCCTTTGTAGTACAAAGGGTGCACATAATTTTAGGTGATAAAATCATTATTATATTTTTAATTCAAATTTTCACACCCTTTATCACTTCGAAGGGTGTGCATATTTACACTAAAAAGGTAACATACCTTTTAGGGTTGCTAGTGACCCATTTCAAATTTACTTCATGCATACATATTTTAGGTTGTGTAATGACCAATTTAATTTATTTTATTTGTTGATTTATTTGAAATTTCCTTTCCCATTGTAATAAATGAAAAGGTTTTCTAAAAATGAACCCTTTTTATCTCCTAACTTTGTACGTTTATGTATATGCTCCATTTATTTTGAGCTTTTATTGAAATAATCATGTCAATATTTCATTATAATAGTTAGTGTTGTACATCCATTTAATACCAATACACTTATTTTCATGTTTAAGTTATGTAAGATCATATGTATAATTCCTATGAATGGAATTTATTTTTATTTCTATGACATCACCCAAACCGCATTAGTACATGAATACTCAAGACATGATGGTTCAAAATTATCTTTTGAAAATAAAGCATAATTTATTATTTCACTTCCCTATCCTTATTTATGTGCTTGAAATATTTTATTGGTATGAAAATTTTAAATAAGGAATACTATATTCATGGAATAAATTTGACTATAAAATGGAATATATGAAATAGGTTAAGGGTTTCTTGGTTGAGTTGTATCACTTGGAAGTAAAATACTAATGACATGCTCATAAAAATTATCATAAAAAGTACAATCATTAAAAATAAATTTGGACATGTCAATATAGCCTATATATTATTAATTATGATGCACTCACTCTTCATAAAAAATAACATTTTTTAACATAAAAATGTTGAAAAATGAGAGAATTATAAATATTATAATATTTACTTTAGTGACATTACTTAAGAAAAATATAAGACTCACTCTTTGTATTTATCTTATTTATTTATTTATTGAAAATATATGTGAACATAAGATAAACATTCAAAATAAATTGAAATATTTGAGATTAGGCTAATTTTCATGCCATGCTTAATATGGAGTCATATTTTCAAGTGAACTAGTGTAATTATATTTGAGAATATATATTTTCGAGAAATAAAATCAACCCAAAATATTTGCATAATCCCTTTAATTGAAACAATATCCTTACCATTTCAACCACTATAAATTTCTTCCTTTCAACCACACTATTTTATTGAAGAGTGTAGGAAATTTTGAGTTGTCTTTTCATGCCATTAAAACTAAAATAATATTAAAATTAAAAAAATGAAAATAAAAAAATAAAAAAAATAAAAAAAAATTGAAGGTTTTTCCGTAATCACTTTATTTTATGAAAACATTCATTTTTTACAAGGCCTTTATATCTCTTAAAAGTCTCAAATGTTTCACCATTATTCTTCAAAAAATAAACTCAACACTTTTGTGATCAATAATATATAAATGTAAGTAAATATGATGACTTATCTAAACTTATTTTTTACATAGGACCAAAAATATTAGATTGAACCAGGTGATGTAGATGATGGGCTCTCCATGAATTGCATTTTGGAAACTTTTATCCTAAATGTTATACTTTATAATAACCTTAACCAATGTTCTTGATCTCTTCAACCTTTGGAAAAACCATACATTAATTTTTGTTGTGTCAATAACTTCAATGATGTGAAAAATGAGTTAAAAATTTTAGAAGCCATAAATTTTGATCCATAGCTCCATTTGATCTCTCCTTTTCACAAAAATGACTGTATCAAAAAAATTGATGTAGCCTTAAACTGACTTGTCCATTTAGGGAAGTTTTTGATATTTTTAATAGTCCATAAATGAGCATCTAAGGGTCTAAAAATATATTTTAGTATTTTTTCAATATTTTTCTATTTTTAAAAAATGTATATTTTTAAAACTAGCTATGAATCTTAGTTAAAATTTATTTGATAGTTTAAGTTTAGTGTTTAGAATATTTTTGGAGATTTTAAAGGCTACACAAGCATTCATGCGATTTTTACTAAAAATAGAATGTATAGTTTTTTTTTAATTTTTAAGAGTATCAAATTCTAGATGTCAACTCTAATTTTGAGTTGAGGTTTATTTATGCATGTGTATGTAATTATTTTAATCATTATTTATGTTCAATATAGAGTATTTGTTCATAAGTATTGTGCCTACTAATCTATTTATCTTGATATTATTTTAGTTCATTATTTGGTATCAGATAAAGTTTGAATCTTGGAGGTGTAATAGATGGTGAGAAGACAAGGAAGAATTACTGAGATGAATAGGACTACACTAGATATGTAGAGGCATGTATAATAATTAACCAAAATTGTTGAAAATATAATACAAATGAGATCCAAATATGAAGTAGAGGAAGACACAGATCACGAAGAATAATTTTTTTAAGAGTAACAATAAGAACAACCACAATCAATGGAAGAGAGGATTATTAGATTTTTTGAGGGAAGGAATGAAGGAATTGATTTTGATATTCAAAATTATGTAGTAAGTTTAAAACTGGAGGAGTTTATTGATTTGGTGAACAACATGGATAATTTTTTTGAATGAAAAACTATGAGATAAGATAAGAAGGTAAAGTTTTCATGTATGAAATTGAATAGTCATGAAATGATTTTGTGGGATCTCCTGCATAAATATAGATAGATAAAAGGTAAATAGAATATCAACATGTGAAAAAATAAGGAGAAAAAGATGAGGGAGATATTTATTTTAATATATTATGAACAAACCCTATACAAAATATTTCATAATTTGAGGTAGAAGGATCATAGTTTACAAGAGTAGACAAATGAGTTTTATAATCTTTCCATACAAGTAGAGAATGATGAAATAGAAGATCAAATGGTTGTAAGGAATGTAAATGTATTGATGTTTTATTTTCAAGATGAAGTAAGAATTCATAGAATACTTTGTATAGAGGAGGCTTATCAATTAGATTTGAAGGTATAATAAAAACAAAATTGATAGAATTTCAGAACAACATATATTTGGCCAAGAAGAGGAAAATGACGTCTAATTAGGGGATGAGGTGGATTAAATACAAATAGAGGTGGGTTTAATACAACTATAGGAGAATCATGACATGGTGAATAATGTTAAGAAATAATAGACAAGGGTTTTAATACAATAATGAGGAAGATTATTTTAGAGAAGGTGAGACTATGGTGGTGATAAAGGATGGTTTCCAAATAAATGTAGATATCATGTTTGTTGTAAATGTGGATAAGAAAGAGATAGAGTGTTTGAGTGTCTTCACTACCAAGATAAATCAATGAGTAAATAGATGTATAATTATTGAAACTTTGATATTTATTGAATAACCAAAGGGGCAAATATATACACAACTTATGGCAAGTTTTCAGAAACTAATAAGAGTAACTACCTCTTATGTGGCCTCTGCCAATGTATATATCAAAACTACTAGCATCTAGCATATACAATGTAATATAATAATAATAAAGCTAACATGACCCCCTTTATTACATTGGTTTTAGAAATGTACCCTTAGAATAGATCAAATTTCAACTTGCCATGAGACTTGGTGAGTATATCTACTATCTATGAATCTGTTGAGTAGTATTGGAGCTGAATATGGTGGTTCAAAACTTGTTATTTAATGTAGTGACACTAAACCTTAATTTGTTTGGTTCAATCATGACAAATTAGAATCTTCACAAGCTTAAACACACCTTGATTATTTTAAAATAGAATTTTTAGCTGATCTTCAAGAATCTGCATATTAGATAGAATGTGACATATCCATATTGCTTCACACATAGCTCCTCATGTAGCATGATATTCTACCTCTATGGATGAGAGAGAAAATACTAATTAATTTTTACTAATCCAAAAAATGGGTCGAAACTCTAGATGAATAATGTATCCTAATGTATATTTTTTTGTCATCAACAAATCTAGCAAAGTCCAATTTAGTGTAACCTTATAAGAAGAATGGACTATTCCTCTTGTATTATAGACCATACTCACATGTGCCTTATACACATCTCAAAACATGTTTTGTTGTAACCTAGTGACATTTATTTAGCTCCTACATAAATTTGGAAAGATAGATCACTATAAAACATATATCTAGCCTAGTGTAGGTCAAGTAGATGAGAACCCCAATGACCTATGTATAGAGAGTTGCATCCACTTGATGGGAATACTAGAAATGAGAGACTTGTAAACTTTTCTCCATCAGTGTTGAAAGAGGTTTACATTCTAACATTTTATAATTTTTCTTCGCATATTTCATCTGGGAGATAAAGATGTTATTCCATTGTTACCATATCTCCAATCAAAGAAAATAATATAGTATCCCTAAATCAATCATATCAAAGTATTTATTCAGATGATTCTTTATTACACTAACAAGATCATCTAAACTACTAGTGATCACAAGATCATCCACATACAAGACAAAAATAACAATATTAATACTAACCTTCTTGATATAAAAATTGGAATTAGAGGGGTTATGAATGAGGCCATGGTATAATAGGCGATCATCTATTTTTATGTACCATGCCCAAAGTGCTTGTTTAAGTCCATAAAGAGACTTAACTAGATGACATACCTTATGTCGATGTTTATCATCAATGAAACCTTTTAGTTGGGTCATGTATACTTTTTCTTTTAGATCACGATTTAGGAAAGCACTCTTGACATCCACTTACTGAAGTTTCCATCTAGACTATGTTGTCAGTGCACAAACAATTATGATTGTCTTGATATTTGTAATGGGTGAAAAGGTCTCCTCATAATCAATGCCCTTTTGTTGAGCATAACCCTTTATAATAATTAATTATTTGTGTTTGTTGATGGATCTAGATACCTTGTAATTTTTTTTGAGTATTCATTTGTAGCCAATGGATTTGTTCCTAATAGGCATATCAACAAGCTCCCACGTCCCATTCTTGATGAGGGCATCATATTCTAAATCTATAGCTTTCCTCCACTAAGGTTGAATTAAGGCCTCTTAAACTATCTCTAGTTTGGTGCTATCAACCACTGAACTCATGAGTGCAATATTGACTTCATATCTCACCTATCTTCTTATTTGAACTCCTGATAAAGTGGCTAGAGGAGAGCTCAATTGTGATTCCTTTATTCTGAAATCTAGCCATTTAGGATGTCATTGTGGATTCTAATTTTATGAAGAACTACCCTATAGATTAGCAAGATCAACAAAAAATTCTCCTTCTTGGAGTTCACCTTCTTCATGCTCATCAATTAAGTATGGGAATAGTCTATGAGAGGTTCTTTGGTTTTTCCCTTTATATGCCAATGAGTCAAATGATGACTCATCATAGACCACCTCATGACCTTAATAAATTTTCTTCATCTCAAGATCCATGAGATGGTATGCTTTGGAGGTAGTGATATACCCCAAGAAAATACATTGAAGGGTCTTTGGTTTTATCTTCTTCCTTTTCTTATCTAGAACATGCATATAAGTAGTATAATTAAATAGTCAAAAATGATAAATAGGTGGTTTACAACCTCTCCATACCTCTTCTAGTATCTTGTCTAGAAATATATTTATTGGTGATCGATTGAGAAGATAGACAATCATCTATACTACTTCTATCTAGAATTATGTTATCAACTTTGTAGTGGATAGTATGTAATTAGACACCTTCATGACTGAGCAATTGTGTCATTCTACTATTTCATTCTACTAAGACATG
The DNA here is from genome assembly GCA_037957365.1 of Torreya grandis. Taxonomy (NCBI): domain Eukaryota; kingdom Viridiplantae; phylum Streptophyta; class Pinopsida; order Cupressales; family Taxaceae; genus Torreya; species Torreya grandis. The sequence goes on from JARHVA010008765.1 coordinate 83,832, forward strand.
TAGGGAGTAGTTAAGTGCTTCTTGATGTCATGTTGCTTAGGAATGTTAAGAACTCTTTTGATGTGAATTCCCCCCCTCGATCTAAGTGAAGGAGTTGAAGTTTATTCTTAGAATATGTAACAAAATGTTGATAGAAGGTCCTAAAACGTGCACAAGCTTCACTTTTATTTCTAATAAATAACACCCAAATATTGCAATAAAATTCATCAATAAATAACTAAAAGTACCTGAATCCTCGATGGGATGATGGCATGGATCTACACAGATTAATATACACCATAGTAATTCATTCCTTGGCATGTGAGGAACTCAGCTCAAATGCATCATGATGTTGTTTGCCTAGAAGACAACCAAAAAGTATTGGCAAAGAATGAGAAAGATGAGGAATTCCACGTACCATTGCCTTAAAATTGAGGTAGAAAATGGAACTAATAGATAGATTCCCATATAAGTACTACAAAAGTGCAATGGATTCTATCATAGAGGTAGTGAGTGTAACTTCACTGGTTGGAACTGTATCTAAAGAAAATAATCATTACTTCAAGAAGGCTTTAGCAAGAACCTAACCTTCTTAATAAATGAGACATGATTTTATGCCTTCATTGACTAGAACCCTACTTTTATATTATGATTCAATAGTTCAATGATAGATAATATATCTATTATCAAACCAAGGACTTGGAGTACCTTTTTGACAACACAATGTCTTATATCAAGAGGAATGGTGACACATCCAATTCCTTTTGAAATTTACTCTTTATCATTAATAATTCAAACATGATCTTTAGTTAGATGAGTTGTCAATGAATCGAAGAGTTCCTTACATCTACCTATGTGCTTGAGAGCACCAAAGTCTATAAACAAAAATTTTATCATTGTTTTCAAGGTTTGTGAGACTAGTGCAAGGTCATCATGGGATCCATATGCTACTTCTTCTATTGACTCATTAGCAAATTCATTCTCCTCTTGATCTTATGTTGTTACATGCCCTTTCTACTTCTATTATTGAGGAATTATTTTAGATTTATTTGAATATTCTTTATTGGAAGAGCCCTCATGACTATATTAGCCTTGAGCCAACCTATTATACTAGTAATGATCAGTATCGTGCATGTGGGTTTCTCAAATGTAACACCACGGCTTTAGCTTCTCAATATTCTATTTTTGTTTATGTTGTGGCTACTTTTGAGGACTTTTATTGAATTTTAGAAGGTATTTCTTGGATATAATAGCTTTATCCTCATGTTCTTCATGCATAGACTACATTGCTTCCTCCTGTTCAAGAAAATTGACCAGTTCTTTGAATGATACCACTTCTTTGGTAATGTTGAACATCATAAAAATTGTGAAAAACTAGGATGGGAGAGCTATCAACATGATAAAAACCAACATTTTGTCCTTAATATTTTCTTCAAGCACAACAAGTTCTACTCATAGTTATAGAACCTAATGTAAGAAATCTTCAACCTTTTCACCTAATTTCATACTGAGTGTATGAAGAAGTGATTGCAAATACAAAATACTAGTCTGGTTCTTTACCTCATAAATTATAGAAAAAATGACCCATGCCTCATTCAATGTCTATGAATCATGAAAATGTGGTCATACTTCATTGGTAATATTGAGATTTATCAACATGAGCACTTTTGCATCTAACTTGTTGAACTTCTTTTGCTTGTCTAGTCTAGAAAGATATGTTTTTATTCCAGTGATGATGCCCCATAATTCTTCAAATTAAAGAATCATTCCATCTATGTCTTCTAGGTATAAAAATTTTTCCCTTTTAAGAGTTGGGCATCTGATAATAGCAACTTGGTTGCAGACATATTTGTGTGTGTTTTCTTTCTTTACTTTTACAAGAAAATTACAAGATAAACAAGATATATGGCTTCAAAGTTTTAATTTTTTTGTATTTTAAATTTACCTTAAAGGGATTTGCTCCAAAATTTCATGTCTCATGCCTTTGGATATTTGAATACACTCTCTTTATTCTAAGGAATGCTTAATAGACTATTATAGTTAGAGGTTTGGACCATAGTCTTTAGACACCTCCTTTGCACAATGTCCTAACCTTTTTCCGTCAATGGATTACTCTCTAAGGGTCTCAATATGTGGGATGCAATGACTCTTGTGAATAGAGCTAAAACTCTCCTCTACGCTTGGCTAGGCTAAAAAATTTACCAGGTGTGTCAATCTCATTTGACATGGATAACTCTTCCAATGTATACAACTACCAACACTCCTTTACATCTAAGGATGTGTATATGGATTTCATTACAATTTTGATTCTCCAAGCTTTCACTCTATAGCATGATTTTGCTATATGTGCTCCTCTCCTAGGCTTCACTTCATTGGACTTAAATGTTTCATCAGCATCTATGTTGTATTTTAACTTTTTATAGGTAAATGTCAATTTTCTTCTAGTGTGGAGCTTCACGTTAGATTTTAGGTGTGATCTACAAGCTTGATTTGTAGGCTGCTATTCAATGATCAAGCTCTCTTTCTACATTACAAAAGTGTAGAATGATTAATTCTTTGATATATTTTGAATAACTAAATGGGTAAATATATACATAATAGATGATAGGTTTTTAAAAACTAACAAGAGTAACTACCTCATACATAGCTTCTGTCAATGTATATATCAAAATTTCTAGCATCCAATGTATACAATGTTATTTAATAATAATTAATCTAACAATAGAATCACCCTATAGTGAATTCAGTTTAGGTTTAGATAGAAGAGCAAAATACTAAATTTGTAGTAGTAGATATTTTATAAAATCTCATGATGAAAAGAATAATGACTGATCCAAGGAGAGAACATGTGCTAAAAAATAAGTTTTTAATGCATGAATATAAAAAAATATTTTCCAAACAAGGTTTACATAAATAGGTAATATATACATATTAATTATAAATGGTAGTTTTTGTGAAAATATGGTTTATAGGGATGTTATTAAGAAACTAGGTTTGTAGTTAAAAAACATCCTAATCCTAATTGAATTTCATGGTTTAATAAATGGAATGAATTTATAGTTTATAAAAGGTTATTAGTCAAATTTTTTATAGGAAAAACATACAAGGATGAAATATGGAGTGATGTTATACCCATGGATGCATGTCATGTGTTATTAGAACAACCATTACAATTTGATAGAAAAACAATTCATGATGGAGAAAAAACACGTATACTTTCTAAAAAAGTGGAATCAAGGTATTTTTAATACCTAATAAAGAAGAAGGGTAGGCTGAAATCATGATATTTATAAAATAATAAATTAGAGGTATGAATATGACATGTTGTTTTTATGCTTTAGTAGTAAAGAAAGAAGATGTAGAAGTGGTGCAAATACCAACAAAATTAACAATATTGTTTAAGGAATATGTATATGTTATTCTTGATGAGTTACCAAATGTTTTACCTCCAAATATATATATATTCACCATCATATTTATTTAATTTTAGGATTATATCTAACACAATCAAGCAACTTATAGGATGAGTCACACAGAACATGCATAATTGAATAAACATGTTACTGAATTAATAAGGGTGTAGTAAGTGAGAGTATGAGTCCATGTGAAACATAAAATTTCTAAATACAAATAATGATAGAGAGTAGATGATGTGTGTGGATAGTAGATCTATAAATAAAATTAACATAAAATACAAATTTCTATACCTTGTTTAGATGATATGATGGATGTGTTTACAAGATAAAATTACAGTACCAAGATTGATCTAAGGAGTGGATATATCAAATTTATATTTTTGGATGAGATGAATGGAAAATATTATTTAAGACTAGAGATAATTTATACAAGTTGATGAATGCACCCAACACATTTATTAGGGTGATGAACATAGTGCTATGAGATTACATTAGTATGTTTGTGGTGGTTTATTTTAATGATATTTTTATATTAAATAAAACTAAAGAGGAATAATTAAGGCATTTGAGAATGGTTTTATAATTATTAGGAAAGGATAAACTCTATGAAAATTTAAAGAAGTGTAGATTTATATAGAATAGTTTGGTATTTTTAGGCTTTTGATGTAGAAAAATGAGGCCAATCTTTTGGAGGCCATAAATTTTCAATTTTAAATCTATTTGACTTCTTCCATGCACTCAAATAACCATCTCAAAAAATACCTAAGCTGATATATCTACTTAGAGGTGTCTTCAATATTTTTCAAAGGCCAAAATTGACCATTTAAGGGTCTAAAATTGTAGTTTATTGAATTTTTTGGGATTTTTCTAATTTTAAAAATTATGTATTTTTATAATTGAACATGAATTTTAGTTGAAATTCAACAAATATGATAATTTTTGTGTTTAGATTATTCCATAATATTTTTATAACTATGCGTGCTTGCATGCAAAACTTACTAAAAATAGTAGTTGTTAAAAAATGAGTTTTTTTAGATTTTAGTTTTTTTTTCAAATTTTTGCATGTTAACTCAAATTCTGAGTTGAGGATTATGTAATCATGGTTTGGGTTGTAAGTAATTAAAGGAAATAAATATGATTCAATTTTGATTATAATTTTAGATCTTGTCTTATTGGTAATTTTATTATCTTTATAGTTTTTGGTTTCATTATTTGGTATCAAAGCAAGGTTGAATATTGGAGTAGTACAAAATAGGGAGAGGATGAGAAGGTATTACACAGATGAGTCAAACTATATAAGAGCTATTGAGGTAATTGAAATACTTAAAATAGGTTATCACCATTCAAATAATAATGCAAGGTTGTGATGAAGCTGAGGAAGACACAGATCATGATGAATAAATTCATCAACAAGAAGAACATCAAGATCAGCCACCATCAATGGAAGGGAGCATGGTTAAAGATTTAGAATGAAGAAATGAAGAAATAAAATTTGATGTTCCAAATTATGGAGGTAGTTTAAACCCAAAAAATTGATATATTAGATGAATAACATGGAGAAGTTTTTTAAGTGAAAGACTATGAGAGAAGATAAGAAGGTAAATTTTGCATTCATAAAATTGAAAGTTCATGCAAGGACATGGTGTGATCACCTACAAAAGGAGAGGTAGAGGAAAGGTAAAGATAAAATTAATTCATGAAAAAATATAGAGAAGAAGCTAAGGGAGAATTTTTTTCCTATGGATTATGTATAAACCCTATACAGAAGATTTTAGAGTTTGAGAAAAAAAGATCATAGTATACAATAGTATATAGATGAGTTTTATAAGATTTTTATATGAGTGGAGTATGATGAAATAGAAGAGAAGATTACTTAAAGGTATGCAAATGGTTTGAAATTTACTATTCAATATTAATTAAGCATGTATAAAATACTTTACATAGAGGAGGCTTATTAATTAGCTTTCAAGATAGAAGAGAAAAAAAAATAGAAAAACTTTTAGAAGTACATCTCTTGGTCCAAGAAGAGGAAAATCCCCTTCAACAAGGGGATGAGGTGGGTTTAATACCACTATATGTGGGTTTAATAAAAATAAAGGTAAATTATCATGTGGTGCATAAAGGGAAGATGATAATAGGCAAGGGTTTTAATATCAACAAAGAGGAAGAGGGTTTAAAAGAGGATGAGGTTACAATGGTGCTAGAGGATGGTTTTTATGTTTGTTATACATAGATCATATGTTTTTTTTATATGTGAATAAGAAAGTCACAAATTATTTTAATGTTTACAGTATCAAGATCAAGAAAGGAGGTGAGTGGATCACCCAAGAGTGAATCTAATTGAAGGTGAGATAGAATAGCAAAATATTAAAATTGCACCCGTAGATGTTGGAGAGAATATCATGATTAGAATAAAAATGATCACTTTAAGGAAGAAACAAATGAATAAGAAATAAGGTGGTGATGTATGCATATGATCAAACATTTTTCAAACAACATATATTTCAGGTGGAAAGGTATGCAAATTAATTATAGATGGTAGTAGTTATGAAAATATGGTTTCTAAAGAAATGATAGAGAAATTAATTTTTAAATGTGAAAAGTGTCCTCATCTTTATAAGATTTCATGGTTTAAAAAAGAGAATGAGGTTACAGTAGATAAAAGGAACTTAATCAAGTTTTCAATAAAAATAACTTATAATGATGAAATATGGTGTGATATTATTACGATGGATGCATTCCATTTTTTATTGCAGAGACCATGGTAATTTGATATAAAAGTAATTCATGATGGCACAAACAACATGCACACTTTTTGTAAAGGTGGTACAAAGGTAGTTTTATTACCTCTTAAATAGGAAGAGAAGGTAGAAAGCATGCTCTCTATTAAATAATTTATCTAAGATATGAAGGTGGTAGATTATTGTTATGTATTAGTAGAAAATAATGAATACATAGAAATGGTGCAAATACTAATATAAGTAACAATAGTATTAAAATAATATGCAAATTTTATGCCTAATGAGTTACTAGATAGTTTACCACATAAGAGAGATATTTAACATCACATTAATTTGATTCCAGGATCATCTCTACCCAATTAAGTAGCTTATAGGACAAGTCCAGTAGAATATGAAGAATTAAATAAATAGGTTACTGAATTGTTAATAAAGAAATTGATAAGGCAAATTATGAATCCATGTATAATAGTATCATTGCTAAATCTAAATAAACATGGAAGATAGAGAATGTGTGTGGATAATAAACAATGGTTAAAATTACAATCAAGTATATACCTCATTTAGATGATATGATGGATGTGCTTGTAGGAGCAACATATTTTACCAAGATTTATCTAAGGAGTGTTTATTATCAAATTTGAATTTGTGAAAGGGATGAGTGGAAAACTACATTTAAGACTAGGTATGGCTTTATGAGTGGATGGTGATGCCCTTCGGATTATCTAATGTACCTTGATGCCCTTCGGATTATCTAATGTACCTAGTACATTTATGAGGGTGATGAATAAAATGTAACTAAAATATATTGGTAAGTTTGTGGTTGTTTATTTTTATGATATTTTGATATTTAGTAAGACTAAAGAAGAAAACTTACAACATTTCAAAATGGTGCATGATTTATTAGGAAAGGAGAAATTGTATGGAAATTTGAAGAACTACAGGGTTATGAAAAATAATTTGATATTTTTGGGATTTGTAATTTTAGTAGATGGTGTGACAATGGATGAAGAAAATAAAAGGACAATTGTTGAGTGTCCTATTCCAAAAAGCATTATAGAGGTAAGAAGGTTCTATGGTTTAGAAACTTTTTACATTAAACTTATTAAAAAATTTAGTAGTATTGTGGAACCAATAACATATTGCATGAGAGGGAAAGAGTTTACATGGACTAGAGTAGCCATAGAAAACTTTGAATTTTTTAAAAAGAAGATTACAAAAAGGCCAATTTTAATATTACCATATTTTAACGAAGTGTTTGAGGTTGATTGTGACACTTTATTTGTGGTAATTGGTGTTGTGATAAGTCAAGAAGGAAAGCCAATAGCATATTTCATTGAGAAATTGAATGATGTAAGAATAAATTATTCTACTTAGGATGTAAAATTTTATGCAATTGTATAAGCATTAAGACATGGGAGGCAATACCTAGTGTCTAAAGACTTTATTTTATTTATAGATCACAAGGCTTTGATGTATGTAAACACAAAAAAATGTTGAATAGTAGGCACACAAAGTGGATTTATTTATTACAAAGTTATAATTTTGTGTAGAAAATAAATTAAAAAATAGAATTAGGTATCTGATGCATTGAGCAAGAGAGTAATATTATTAACTACTATGGTGGGTGAAGTAGTTGGATTTGAAGTGATCAAATAATTATATGATACTGATCCATATTTTGGCAAGGTATTTGAGAAATATATAAATACATTAATATGAGGGACATATACTAATAATGGTGATTGTCTTATAGAAAAAAGTTATCTCGTAAAAGGTTAATAATTATGAAATATAGTTGGGTATCTACAAGACAATATAATAAGATAATTACATAGTGGAGGTTTGATTGGACGTTTTGGTAAGACAAAGACAATATATTTGGTGGATGGAAACTATTTTGGCCAATGATGAAGAGATGTGACAACGTATATTTCAAAGGGAAATATATGTTAGGTGGCTAAAGGACATTCAAAAAATAGTGGACTATAAATGCCATTACCTATTCCAAGAGGATCATAGACAGATTTGAGTATGAATTTTGTATTGGGATTACCTAACACACAAAGAGGTAATGTTTCAATTTTTGTTTTTCTAGACATATTTTATAAAATGGTTCATTTCATTGCATGTAAGAAAACTAATGATGCCACTAGAGTTACAAAATTATTTTTCAAGGATATTGTGAGATTGCATGGTGTTCTAGAAACTATTACTTTCGATAGGAATATGAAATTTGTAAGTCATTTTTTATGGATTTTTTAGAAGAAAATGGGTACTAAGATACAATCCAGTAATGCATATCACCTACAAATAGATAGGCAGATAGATAGATAGATAGATAGATAGATAGATCGATATATAGATAGATGGATAGATAGATAGATAGATAGATAGATAGATAGATAGATAGATAGATAGATATATAGATAGATAGATAGATAGATAGATAGATAGATAGATAGATAAATAGATAAATAGAAGTTATGAATAGGAGCTTGGGAACATTGTTCAGATACATAGTGATATAGAAGCCTAAGCAATGTGACTTGGCTTTACCGCATCTGATTTTGTATTTAATAGTTCAGTAAATAGATCAATAAGAAAATCACCATTTCAAATTATTTATGGGATAAATCTTATGGGTATATTATATTTGTTATAATTACCAATTGCAAATAAAATTAGTGATGATGCACAAAAGTCATGTATGAAAAGATGAAGTACAAAGAAATTGGTCCATACAAAATTGTGAGAAAATCAATGATAGTGGTTATGAGGTGAGTTTAAAACATGATTTTGATATATATCTAGTATTTAATATTTCATATTTATACAAATTACTTACATAATATGGTGACGGGGATGAAGATGAAGAAGTAAATTTATAGTAACAAGTTCAAAAGAAGGAAAAGATTGTGTAGGTTTTGGATATGAAGACAATGAGCACAAGGAAAGGGAATTATAATAGGTATTTGGTCTAGTGGGAAGGATCACAACTAGGAGAAAAAACTTGGATTACATAATGGGATCTAAAGAAAAATAACAACAAAAAGTGGTAGCAATACAATTAGGGTAATTCACAAGCGCTGAGTTATTTTCAACTAGTGGAGAATGATGCCAAAAAATAGGTTAATCTTTCGGAGGCCATAAATTTTGATCTATAACTTCATTTATTCTCTTCCACATGCTGAAAAAACTATCTCAAAAAAAAATTCTTTCCTAAGCTACACTTTCCATGTAGAGGTGGTTTTTATATTTTTTAAAGGCCGAACATGACCATCTACGAGTTCATAATTATAGTTTATTGATTTTTTTGGGATATTTATATATTTTAAAATAATGTTGATTTATGACTAGATTTAAACTTTAGTTGAAATTCATCCATTAGGTTAATTTTAGTATTTATTGTTTTTTTAATATTTATAGAGTTGTGCACACTTACATGCAAAAATTACTAAAGGTAATAGCTACTAAATACAGAAGTTTTTTTAGATTTTAGTTTTTTTGAATTTTTGAATGTCAAATTTAATTATAAGATGAGGCTTAGTTAATCATGGTTTCAATTTAAAATAATTCAAGGAAATTAATATGATTCAATTCTGAGTATTATTTCAGATCTTGGCCTAATGTTAGTTTTATTTTCTTGATAGTTTTTGGTTTCACTAGATTTGTAGTTTCAATAGATGGTGTAAGAGTGGATGCCGAAAAAGTAAGGGAAATTGTTGAATAAGGTAAGAATAATGTGTTCTAAATATGATTTTGAATTTTATGTCATTATACAAGTGTTAAGACATTGGATAAATTACATGGTGCCTAAGGAGTTTATCCTATTTATAGATTGTGAGGCTTCTAATTATGTGAACATTCGTAAGAAGTTAAATAGTACACATGAAAAGTTAGTATATTTCTTGTAGTGTTATACATTTTTATTGAAGCATAAATTAGGAAAGTAGAATCAAGTACCTAATCCACTCAGAAGAAGAGTGGTTTTTTTAACTACTATGGTTAGTTAAGTAGTTGGATTTGAGTTTGTTAAGTAATTATATGATATTGATCCATATTTCATAAGGATAATAAATAATTTCATAAATCATTTTAAAAGTTAAATAGATACTATTAATAATGAATATCTTATAGTGGATGGTTATTTCTTTGAAGAAAAATAGTTATGTATTCAAGTTGGGTCTCTAAGAGATAATACTATCCTATAATTGCATAGTGATGTTTTAGAAAGACATTTTGGAAAGATGAAGACAATAGCTTTGGTGGAGGAGAAGTATTTTTTGTCAAAGATGATGAGATATATGATAAGATATGTCAGATGGCTCAAGGACATGTAGATAATACATTGTTGTACATGCCATTATCAATTTTAAGAGGACCATGAATAGATTTGAGTAAGGATTTTGTGTTGTGATTACCAAAAACATAGATAGCTAATGATTCAATTTTTGTTATTGTAGATAGATTTTATAATATGCTTGATTTTATTTCATGTAAGAAAGCCAATTATGCCACTAGAGTTGAAAAACTAGTCTTCTACAATGTTGTCTAATTGCATGTTGTTCCAAAAACCATTACATCATATAGGGACACAAAATTTCTTAGTCATTTTCGAAGGACTTTATGGAAGAATATGGGAAATAAGCCAAAATTTAGTAGTGCATGCCACCCAAAAATATATGGATAGATAAAATTTGTAAATATGAGCTTAGAAAATTTATTGAAATGCATAGTTAGATAGAATCCTAAGTAATGGGAATTGACCTGACCACAAGTTGAGTTTGAAAATAATATTTCACTAAATAGATCAATAGTAAAAACAAGAGTTTAGATTGTTTATTGGAGAAATATTATAGGTTTTTTATATTTGGTATAGTTATCAATTGTATAATGAGATAGTGATGATGCAAAATTATTTGTAGAGCATATACGATAGTTTTAAGAAGTAAGAAGAAAATTACAAAAAAGTAGTGAAAATTTTAAAGTATCAATAGATGTTGAAAAATGTAAAAGGTATTTGAAGAATGATATTTGATGATGTTTTATTTGAAGAAATAAAAATTCTTGAAATGCACATAAAAAAATTATAAGTAGAAGAACTTTAGACCATGCAGAATTATGAAAAAAATCAATTAGAATGCTTATCAATCAAGTTTACCACATAATTTTTATATCTCTCCAGTGTTTAATCACTACAATAAATAATTTTAGATACAATACTTCAATAAATCATTTCAAATTGAGCTAAAAAAAGTGGTGTATTTTCTATAATATTATCTCAAAGCAGATATTTCTTATTATTGTCCCTAATTATTATCTTGGTATAGACAATATATAATAGTAATTATTTTGGCTCTTGAGATACAATATCATTTTTGTCTCTCGAGATATAATATTATTTTTGTATCTCTCAAGAGGATATAAAATACCATTTTTTGTCTCTAAAGAGATAATATCATTTAAATCCCAACTATTACCTCTCAAGATAGAAAATCAATTTAATGATATTCAAAAAATAGTAAATTTATTCCAATGCAACCAATTGATAAATAATGTCAATGACACCAAAACATCTAGTGATTGGTAGTATTAAAAAATATAAAACAATTTGGATGGAATATTCATGTGCCCATAGCTTGTACTTTTTAGGCACCTTTTTGTACTTTTATTGTACTTTTATTTGTCAAACCTTAATATATTTTAGCAAAATCCATTCCTAGAAATATGTGATTCATCTGAAAACTCCATAATCCTCAATATTTTTTACTCTTATTGTACTAGCTTTTCATGTTGTCACTGTTCTTAAGTGTAATTCAAAAAGCGTTCTCTTCTTCCTATGTTGATTCTTTTTTAGACTTGTTTCCATCAAGAAACCAATACTTTGTTAATAATTTCAATGTGATTTCACAAAACTGTATCAAAGAAACTAGTCCTTTGAAATTGTTATCTAACATGTTCATACAAATATGTTCCTCTAGCCCAACCCCTAAAATTCATTTTTCATGAAATCACCACTAAAATAAAAACACAAGCACATATTAAAAAATGAAACATAGGCACTTATTCAAAAATCAAAACAGAAGCACATATTCAAATAACTAGCAATAGAATACAACCTCATTTTCAACATTTATGATACACAATATTATATGGATTATTTGATTAGATTGAAACTATGAATACATCTAATTTGAAACAAATTAGCCATGTACCCTTCCTTTAAGGATTATTTGATTACATTGAAACTATCAATACATTTAATTTGAAACAAATCAGCCATGTACCCTTCCTTTATACAAGGAGAGGAAAAGGATACTTAAATTTACTTTAAAGAGTTATACATGACTAGAACAACCATTAGATATCCTCTACCACATGACAAAATGGGATTATTTTTGGTATGTCGTGATCATAATTTGTTACTGTGAGTGTTATACTTGAAAGAAAATGAGGAAGAGTGAGAAATAACATCCGTAAGATGAGACATAATGACTTGTAATAGTGGAAAAAAGTTTCTCAATGCATGCAATTGCATGTCCAGATTCTGTAACAGGAAATTACATGCTCCTTTAAATAAACAACAAATCCAAAACAAATAATTTAAATAAAACTTCCTGAGTTGATCAGAGACTTCTTGCTCCTTAACCTCTTGAAGTATTTCCCCTTCCTCTATATAGAAGTCCTCTATTTTATCCCTCTTTATCCATTCCCTCTTTCTAGTTGCAATGGCTATTATAATTTTTTTGATGTTGTCGACTATCGACTTTACTTGTCCTTAATCAAGTAAGGTAGCTGATATCTATATAAAGTAACAATCAAACTTTTATTATAACTAGGATCCAAGCACATTCAATGTTAATAATCAGAATATCCATGATAGCCAATACTCTCTATTAACAAAAAACAACATTTAAAAGTTAATTAGGAGATAAAATCATCAAAACGTGTCAAAACTTAAGACATCTTAATGACAGGTAAATCAAATTATTGCAATAGATCAAACTTATTTGATACCCATTGAAAGATATTTAAATATAATTGCATCCTACTAATATAGTAGATATTAGGATAAATTCTATATAGGTAGTATCTACAACATCAAACCAAAACTATATTTAGTTTAATCATGCAGGGTTAGGATGCATTCATACATGCACATAACTATTGTTTTGTTTCAAGCATAACCAAAATCTAGATGTCGATACAAATATAGAAATGAACACATTTTATTAAAACTAAAGCATATAAATGTTCTAATTAATATATGTATATAAAAAGGCAAATCTCACCTATATGCATTCATTCAATGCATCAAGCATGCTTAAAAACAATTCAGTTTTAGGTTCCTATAGAATTATAGGAAACACTAAATCTCGTCATTAAAAGACACTACTTGACACCAAAGAATTGCAACTCAAAAGAACAATCCAAAAAATACAATGATCTAAAAATTACAACACTAACTAAGAATGTCTAAATGACTTTATACAAAGCTTCAACCAAGGCAGGGATAATGTAATCTAACAATTGCTTAATATAGGTTTGTTCCCTTCCATGAAAATTTGACTTTTTTATGACAAATTTTAAGATTAAAATAGCTCGACCATTGCTAAATATAAATTCAGGCAAGTGTAATGTCAAAACCTAAAACAAAGAGATGTAGAGTCATGTTAAATCAAGGAAAACAAAACACTTAGTACCTAAAACAATGACTTTGTGAACATATTTGTGGGATTAAAATTTTAGAAGAGGAACGAAACTTGGTGTAACCTATAGTTAAAATGTATATCTGCATAAGTATGTGTCTTACAAAAGAAGAAAATATCACCTCATGCTAAAAACAAAATTGCCTTGGATTGAACAGCTGACCTTATCAATCTAAGGAAAGAAGCCCTCTTTTAATTCATCATCATAATAACATAGGATTACAAGTTGTTTACTTCTCCTCCAAAACACTAATCTTGATACCCATATTTTTATCTCCGAGCGTAATAGTCTCCACACTAATCACAACCACAAAGAGAGAGAATATATTAGCATACATTCAAATATACTGAGAGAGACAGAATTGGGGGGAAATTTTCTAGCATTTTGCCAACATGAAAGGGCTATAGTATTAAGTAAAACTCCTCATATATCATTAATCACTAAACATTTTAACAAATAAAAGAGCAATTATAGTAAACATGATTATGGTGTGCATCAGAACTACCATTTGATGATGCCATTATTTGTATGTCCATGAGTGTATCAATAATATGATATGGGTGAATATTTATTAAACCACATTAGTTTGTCTCTATGTTTTTAAGTAATGCATTGTGATCTAATTTCCCTCAAACTATATTATATAACACATTAGTAGCACAATTCCTTATAGTATGCCCAACAATAATGTACCATAAAACATATATATTTTAATGGCACACAACTTTAATTCTCTTTAATGAATGTAAATATAATTTTATTGCATGCACCGTTACACCTATAACACATTTTTTTATTGAAATTGTTTGTATTACATTTTTAGGGTTAGAGAACATAACAAGAAACAAGAAAAACAACAACTATTAACACAGAACTAAAAACCAGAACTTAGAAAGCTAATGCAATCTTGAAAATAAGATTTTATTTCTCTTCTTTTTTCCTTGCTTAAAATGTTTCACCCAAGGCATCTATATATAGATTTTTCCTGGCAAAAATAACTAAAAATAAACTACATAACTAACTAAAATTAACTCCATGCTAACTGAGACTAAACTGCTTCTCTAAAATTTTAACTAACTGATTGTTAACTACTTGAACTAACTGATCTCTAACTGTCAGTTAACTGTTGTGCATGCATGCATAGGAGGGAGGTGGAACAAGCACTTAAGTTGTGGATGGAGAAATTATCTCCAGTTCATCTTTAGTTTTCTAACACTTCCCCTTAATTTCGACCAATAACAACTTCAGCACTTACAATGCCTAAATTTTGTCTTAAATAATCAAAGGTCTCCTTTGCTAATGCCCTAGTGAATATATCTACCAATTGATCTTTAGATCTATAGAATTCCAGATGGATTTATCCATTGTTCACTAACTCTCTGATAAAGTGAAATCTTGTGTCAATGTGCTTTCTCCTCTTGTGAAACACATGATTTTTTGATAATGCAATTGATGATTTGTTGTCACAAAATATTGGTGTTGACTCCTTCTATGCTTATAATGAATCTGTCAATAATCTTCTCATCCAAGTTGCTTGACATGTTGCTGATGTGGCTACTACATACTCTACTTCAGCTGATGAAAGTGTCACTATATGTTGCTTTTTGGATGTCCATGTGACCACACCTGTGCCTAAAAGAAAGGTATGTCCAAAAGTAATCTTCCTATCATCAATTCTACCTGCAAAATCACTAGCATTAAAACCAATTAAACTAAAATCATTAGTTGTGGAATATAAAATTTCATATTCTGTAGTTCTTGCCACATATCTCAATATCCTTTTATCAACTTCCCAATGTGAGTCTTTCAGTGACTCCATGAATCTTGAGATCAAACTAACCCCATACATGATGTCTAGTCTTGTAGCTATAAGATACATCAAACAACCAACTAGTCTTTTGAATGTTGTAGAATCAACATTAGATCCTTTGTCTTCTTTGCTAAGTTTGGTCCCTGTAGCAACTAGTGTAGGTGTTGGTTTACAATTCAGCATATTAAATCTCCTTAACACATCCTTTGCATATTTAGTTTGACAAATAAAAATTTCTTTCTCTGATTGTACAACTTCTATGCCAAAAAAATACTTCATTAATCCCAAATCTATCATTTCAAATTCTTTCTTCATTGCTGATTTAAATGTGTCTACAGACAAATTTCCAGTGAAAATCAAATCATCAACATACAAACACACAATCAAAATCTGACCTTCTTTGTTGAATTTTGTGTACAAAGTAGGCTCACTATTGCTTCTACTAAATCCATTATTTGTCATATATAAATCAATCCTACTATACCATGCTCTTGGTGCTTGCTTGAGACCATAAAGGTCCTTCTTCAATCTATAGACTTTTTCTTCATGTCCTTGCACTTCATAACCTATGGGTTGTTTCACATATACTTCTTCATCTAGGAAACCATTCAAGAAAGCTGATTTGACTTCCATTTGATATACGTACCAATTATTTTGAGCAGCTATTGATAAAACCATTCTAACAGTATCAAGTCTAGCAACTGGAGCAAATGTTTCATTATAGTCAATTCCATATTCTTGAGCAAAACCTTTTGCTACTAACCTTGCCTTGTGCTTTTCAACATTTCCATCTGCATCAAATTTAGTCTTATAAACCCATTTGACTCCTATACAATCCTTACCTTCAGGGAGATTAGTTAGATCCCATGTTTGATTTCTTTCAATGGTATTCATTTTTTCATCCATTGCTTTTATCCAATGTTCCTCATTAACTACTTCTTCATAATACATAGGATCATGAGTAAAAAGAGCAAAATTTGAACACAAATCTAATTTCTCTTCTTGATTATAAATCTCATTCAAATTTCTAATTTTCTTACCTTTCAATCTTGATCTTAAAGTAGCAAGAGGTGGATCTGATTCATCACTTGTGAATTTGGAGTATGGTGACATGCATGACCAGAAGATTCACCTTGTTCAAACCTCCTAGGTGTTCTTATTAGAGTGCTTGTTCTTTCTTGTGGAGAGGATTGATCTTCTTGCAAATTTTTTTCTTCAGATTCTTCTTCATTATATGGCATTGGTGTTCCAATTGTGAGGTGCTACCATCCCATGCTTCTTCTTCCTTAAATTCAACATCTCTGCTAATAATCACTTGCTTCAAAATAGGGTTATACAACTTATAAGCCTTTAATTCTTGACTATAGCCAATAAAAATGCATTTCTCACCTATATCATCAAGTTTTATTCTCAATTTAGATGGTATAAGAGAATATGCTATACAACCAAAAAATTTGAAATGATGTACACTATGTTTCTTACCACTCCATGTTTCTTATGGAATTCAATCTCTGACACTCTTTGTTGGGATTCTACTCATAATATACACTGCACATGCTACTACTTCTGCCCAATATTCGTTTGACAAGTGTTTGGATTACAACATACTTCTAGCCATCTCCATGATTGTTCTATTCTTTCATTCTGCTAAACCATTCTGTTGTGGTGTGTACCTTGTAGTCAATTGCCTTTTAATGCCATGATACCTGGAAAAATATTGAAATTCATTAGACATATATTCACCTCCTCTATCTGATCTAAGAACCTTGATATAATGGACACTCTGCTTTTCAACCATTGCCTTGAATTCTTTTAACTTTTCAAAGGCTTCAGAGTTATTTTTGAGAAAATATATCCACGTCTTTCTGCTAAAGTCATCAATGAAGGTTATAAAATAAGTACTACCTCCAAGTGATGTAATTTGCATTGGTCCACATAAATCACTATGGACTAGCTCCAATATTACTTTAGCTCTATATGAGGCTCCTACTGGAAAGCTCTCTCAATGCTATTTTGCCAGAATACAACTGTCACATGAACTTCCTGGCTGTTCTATTGGTGGTAATTCCTTATCCATATTTTTCTTTTGTAACAAATTTAAACCTCCAAAATGTAAATGTCCATACCTTAAGTGCCATAGCCATGATTGTTCTAGCTACATGGTTTTGAAGTGGGCTTCCTCTTCTCCTTGGATGCACTGAATTTGAAGAGGGAACATCCGATTCTTGGTCATCTCCACTTTTCCTATCAACCTGTCACTTGGAAACTTGTCCAGTATTGTGCAAACATTATCAGTAAAAGATACTCAATAACCTTTCTATACTAACTATCCAATACTCATAATATTATGCTTTAGTCTAGGTACAAAAAAAAACATCAGGTATAAACCTTCTTTCACCATTCTTTGTAAAAAAATTTATTACTCCTTTACCCATTACATCGACTTTGATATCATTTCCTAATTTAACTTCAGATCTTACAGAATCATCAAGACTAGCAAAAAATTCTTTATTTCATGTCATATGATTACTGCATCCACTATCTAAGAACCAAATATCTCTAGCTTTTTCTTGAGTAACATTACAAGTAAGGAATAAGCTTCCAGGATTAGAACTAGACTCACCTGGATTAGAACTAGATTCACCTGTGTAATTAGCATTCTGCTTGTCCACATATCCTTGTTTTCTTCTGCAGTCACTTGCATAATGTCCAATTTTTTTGCAATAATAACATTGAATATTAGATTTATCAAACCTTTGTGAAATTTGATGGAAGTGACTGTTGCCACGTCCTCTACTACTGTAGTTTTGATTACTGTGTTCACCTTGATCTGGATTGTTCCTTCCAGTTCTACCTCTGCCTCTTCCTCTGATGTTTGACCTTCCTCTTCCTCTTCCTCTGCCAAATGATACCTGTGACTTGAAATCATTCTCAAGAGAAGTATTGTTATTCCTATTCATTCTGGATTCATGTGTTAACAAAGAACCCATTAATTCATCTACTGATAACTTTTCCAAATCTTTGGTTTCCTCAATAGCTACAACTATTGCATCAAATTTACTGGGTAAACTCCTGAGTATTTTTTCTATGATCTTTTGATCCATGATTGTTTCTCCATTAGATTAAATTTGATTCACTATATTCAACACTTGACCCATAAACTGGTCTATTGAATCTAAATCATTCATTTGCAAATTTTCAAAACATCACCTAAAAGATTACAATTTAGAAAATTTTACCTTTGTATTACCTTTATAGGTAGTCTCCAAGATTTTCCATGCCTCTCTAGATCTCGTTGCTGCTGTTACTCTGGAAAAAATTGATTCATCCAATCCCTGCTAGATTATAAATAAAGATTTTGCATCTTTTTTTAGTTCTCTTTAAGCTTATTCTTTTGTGCTCAAGTTAATGCCAGATGGGTTGCCTCGTCCAGTGGTTCTACAAAACCATTTTCTACCAGATCCCAAACTTCTTGTGAGCAAAACAATGTTTTCATCTTAATTACCCAAAAATCGTAATTCTTACCTTAAAAAATGGGAATTTCAGGCTGAGAGATACTGTTATTCACTACCATGTCAATCGCTGAAGCGACTAAATTCTTCTTCTGGTCTAGTTAAGTTGTTTGGATGGCTTTCTAGTTTGCTATTTCAGAACACAGTCACTGACATCGGTGGATCTGCCGAGGTCGGTCAGGTAAATGGTGTCGACGTCGGTTGGGTTGCCGATGTCAGTCGAGTTGCTGATGTTAGTCGCTCTTCTACCTTAGTTGACTGCACAATTTTTGAGGACTACTGCTATGATTTATCCTTTAGAAGTGGCTAATTGCTATGACTATTGAATAATAAGTATGGACTATTGACTATGTTGACCACCTTCTGCCAGCTACGCACACTAACAAAATCTGCATGATTCTGTTGTATTCTTCTTAGGATATGACTCATTCAAAATAGCTGACTGCGTGCACTTAACCTCTTCTTAATAGGTGCCTCTCTTGAGAACTCCCTGTTGGCTTTCCCACGATCTCTAACCTAGCTCTGATACCAGTTTGTAGGGTTAGAGAACATAACAAGAAACAATAAATATAAGAACTGTTAACACATAACTAAAAACTAGAACTCAGAAAGCTACTATAATCTTGAAAATAAGATTTTATTTCTCTTCATTTTTCCTTGCTTACAATGTTACACCCAAGGCATCTATAAATAGATTTTTCTTGGCAAAAATAACTGAAAAAAAATTGCATAACTAACTAAAATTAACTCCATGCTAACTAAGACTAAACTGCTTCTCTAACAGTTTAACTAACTGATTGTTAACTATTTGAACTAATTGATCTCTAACTGTCAGTTAATTGTTGTGCATGCATACGTAGGAGGGAGCTGGAACAAGCAGTTATGTTGTGGATGGAGAAATTATCTCTAGTTCATCTTCAGTTTTCTAACAACATTTTTTATTGCCATAGTTTACCACTTTTTTAAAAAAATTTCAGTGTACTTGTATCCTCACAATTACACATGAATTACACGTGTTATGGAATATACACACTAATCTCTTTCTGTGTGAAGTGAAAAACACCCCCTTATTCCTAGAAGGAAATATTCCACATGTTGTCTTGGTTACATCCTTAAAAATCATAAGACTTGGTTTAAAAATGGTATTTCAACATACACATCGGATCTATTTCCAATTGGATGTGTGAGGTGATCGGTCATTCTCTCCATTCATATCCTTTGTTCCTCCTTCCATTTTACATTTGTTTTGTGTTTCTCATTGTCGATGGGTAGATCTTAGTTTGATAGGGTTTGTACTAGTGAGTTGACTTGGTGCGACAAATGGTTGAGGGTGGGAGTTTGAACTTAGATTAACACATAGGATACATTATAAAGGGGGAATTTGGAAGAGGTAAATAAGTAACTCAAAAACCAGATGCATAAATTATAGATTGTAGTGTTTTTTAGTGCTGGTAATAAGAGTTATTTAGTATGGTGACAACGAGCAGTGGCAAGGAATGAAATGTCGATAAAACTAAAAGTTTCAAATATAATTATTAAAATTAATAGAAAGACATTTTCTTATCCATTAAGAGATTGAGTAGTTTTGACCACTCAAGATAAGAAAGACCTGTGTGTCAGAAAATGAGGGCAGGATCAGAAATAATAGACCAGGATGTGAATGTAACTTCTTTTTGTACTTCCCATGAGGCTTTGCAGAAACACATTGATGGTAAAGATAAATTATTTTCAAGTGTTGGAAATTTTTTGGATACCATAGCTTACCATCATCTAGGAACTTTTTTATGTTCATTGATTGACTCAAATGCTATTTGGTTTAGACAAGGGTCATCATGTAGGATTTTACTAACATGAGAGTCAATACTAACATGCACTGGATTTCAAAAATATGGTTGTTTTAGGGAGGTTTAATATAGAGAATTGATTAATAATCCCCACAAAATTTCAATTAATAAATTTAAATATTATTATAAATAATGAAAAGTAACCATCCAGCGAAAATAGTATGTAAAGTTTCACCTCAAAATTTCCCAAAATTAGAAAACTCTAATATACAATACAAACACCAAATCAAGAAATGCAATGTTCCCAACATAATTATAATATTTTCAAAAACAACAGCTTTATCTCAAAATAAATCTTCAATAACAGAATGGAAATCCATTATTTATGTTACCTGGAAATAAAAATGAAATGAGAAATCTTATTTTTTGAGAAAATTAGGGAAGTTATTTAACATGAGATTTAAGATTATCTTTACTTATGGTCAAACAATATGAAAAACCTGGCCAACAAGAATATATGTATACATCAAGAGGTAAATATATCTAGCTGCAATAGCTTTTCATATTTGTTAAAAGAAGGATTTAAATAAAAAATACCATAACTGGAAGTTCGAAAGCAAAACTAACACTGTAACAATGGCCAATGGAAATATAGACACAAATTTGATAGTATTACAGGGCAGAAATTTTTAGGAGTGGATTATTGTGAGCTCATATATTTGGAAAACTGTGCAGCCAATTGGTTGTTCCTCAAGGGTGATCTTTTTTGCCCGCTTCATCAGCATTCATCCTTCAATCTCTACTTGCAAATGAGTTTGTCATAATATTTTGTTCTGTATTTCATAGTCGTATTTTATGTGTGGCTTAATATTATGCCATCCTCCATAGATCAATGTTGCTCTATAATTTCTTCCCTAAGCATCTGTCTTACATAACTCTGACTAAATGATTCACGTATCTTCTTCCTCTTATTTAATATATTTATCTTACTTAAAAAAAATAAAAATGTGTACGACCTGAAGGAGACAGAGTAAAAAATAGTATAAAAATAAAATAGAGCAGATTGCTTCAACAATGAAGAAAAGATTTTTTTTAATCTTATTCATTCTCCTTCACATAAAGCTGCAATCTTGAATTACATATATAGAGTTAAGACCAAAACAAACTGAAAGTAAACTAATGTTTGACTACATGCTAACTAAGACTGAACTAATCTATAACTGCTTGAACGAACTAAACATTAACTGCTATTGTGCATGCGAACTGAGGCACTGAGACATCATGCAGATTGCATGCATGATGTGCATGAGGGACTGTATACATGAGAGGGAGGTGAACAGTTAGTAGGAGAAATTATGTATAGTTTCTAACACTCCCCCTTAATTTCTACCACTAACTACTTCAGCATTTACAATGCCTAAATTTTGTCTTAGATAATCAAAGGTCTCCTTTGCTAGTGCCTTTGTGAATATATCTGCCAATTGGTCTTCAGATCTACAAAAATCTAGATGGATTTCTCCATTGTTCACTAACTCTCTGATAAAATGATATCTTGTATCAATGTGCTTGCTCCTCTTATGAAAAACATGATTTTTTGACAATGCAATTACTGATTTGTTTTCACAAAAGATTGGTGTTGAATCCTTCTGTGCTTGTAATAAATATGTCGATACTCTCCTCATCCAAGTTGCTTAACGTGCTGTTGATGTGGCTACTACATACTCTGCTTTAGCTGATGAAAATGTCAATATAGGTTGCTTTTTGGATGCCCATGTGACTACACCTATTCCAAAAAGAAAGGCATGTCCAAAAGTACTCTTCCTATCATCAATGATAACTATAAAATCACTATCAATATAAAAAATCAAACTAAAATCATTAGTTGTGGAATATAAAATTTGATATTTTGTTTTTCTTGCCACATATCTCATTATCCTCTTTCCAACTTGCCAATGTGAG
Organism: Torreya grandis; assembly: GCA_037957365.1. Lineage (NCBI taxonomy): Eukaryota > Viridiplantae > Streptophyta > Pinopsida > Cupressales > Taxaceae > Torreya > Torreya grandis. Next base: position 106,743 of record JARHVA010008765.1, read on the forward strand.
TCTTTTGGTGAGTCAATGAAACTAGAGATTAAACTGACCCCATACATGATATCTAGTCTTGTAGCTGTAAGATACATCAAACTATCAACTAGTCTTTTGAATATTGTAGAATCAACACTAGACCCTTTGTATTCTTTGCTAATTTTGGTCCCTATAGCAAATAGTGTAGGTGCTGATTTACAATTCAACATCTTAAACCTCCTTAACACATCCTTTGGACATTTAGTTTGACAAATAAATATTCCCTTCTCTGATTGTACAACTTTTATGGCCAAAAAGTAATTCATTAATCCCAAATTTGTGATTTCAAATTCTTTCTTCATTGCTAATTTAAATGTGTCTATAGACAAATTTCCAGTGAAAATCAAATCATCAACATACAAACATACAATCAAAATCTGACCTTCTTTGTTAATTTTTTTGTACAATGTAGGCTCACTATTGCTTCTGATGAATCCATTATTTTTCATGTATGAATCAATCCTGCTATACCATGCTCTTGGTGCTTTCTTGAGACCATAGAGAGCCTTCTTCAATTTGTAGACTTTTTCTTCATGTCCATGCACTTCATAACCTGGTGGTTGTTTCACATACACTTCTTCATCTAGGAAACCATTCAAGAAAGCTGATTTGACATTCATTTGATATACATACCAATTATTTTGTGCATCTATTGCTAAAAGCATTCTAATAGTATCAAGTCTAACAACTCGAGCAAATGTTTCATTATAATCAATTCCATGTTCTTGTGCAAAACCTTTTGATACTAACCTTGCCTTGTGCTTTTCAACATTTTCTTCTACATCAAATTTGGTCTTATAAACCCATTTGAATCCTTTGTAATCCTTACCCTCAGGTAGATTAATTAGATCCCATGTTTGGTTTCTCTCAATGGCATTCATCTCTTCATCCATTACTTTTATCCAATTTCCTCATTAACTACTTCTTCATAATACAGAGGATCATGAGAGAAAAGAGCAAAATTTGAACATAAATCTAACTTCTCTTCTTCTTGATTATAAATCTCATTCAAGTTTTTCATTTTCTTACCTTTAAATCTTGATCTTAAAGTGGCAAGAGGTGGATCTGATTCATCACTTACTTGTGAATTTGGAGTAAGATGACATGCATGACCAGATGATTCACCTTGTGCTAAGCTCCTAGGTGTTCTTATTGGAGTGCTTGTTCTTGCTTATGGAGAGGATTGATCACCGTCCAAATTTTGTTCTTCATTTTGGGAAAATGGTGCTCCAATTGTGATGATTTTATCAATGCTTCCATCCCATGCTTCTTCTTCCTTAAATTCTACATCTCTGCTAATAATCACTTTCTTTGAAATAGGGTTATACAACTTATAATACTTTTATTCTTCACTGTAGCCAATAAAAATGCATTTCTCACCTCTATCATCAAGTTTTCTTCTCAATTTAGATGGTATAAGAGAATATGCAATACAACCAAAAATTCTGAAATGATGTATACTATGCTTCTTACCACTCCACGCTTCTTGTGGAATTTGATCTCTGACACTCTTTGTTGGGCTTCTACTTAGAATATATACTGCACATGCTACTGCTTCTGGCCAATATTCATTTTACAAATGTTTGGCGTTCAACATGCTTCTAGCCATCTCCATGATTGTTCTATTCTTTCTTTTTGCTACACCATTTTGCTGTGGTGTGTACCTTGTAGTTAGTTGCCTTTTAATGTCATGATATCTGCAAAAATCTTGAAATTCATTAGACATATATTCACCTCCTCTATCTAATTTAAGTAACTTGATGCAAAGGCCACTCTGCTTTTCAACCATCACCTTGAATTCTTTAAACTTTCCAAAGGCTTCAAACTTATTTTTGGGAAAATATATCCAAGTCTTTTTGCTAAAATCATCAATGAAGGTTAGAAAATAAGAACTACTTTCAAATTATGGAATTTGCATTGGTCCACATAAATCACTATGGACTATCTCTAATATTACCTTTGCTCTATATGAGGCTGCTACTAGAAAGCTCTCTCTATGATGTTTTGTCAGAATGCAACTTTCACATGAACTTCCTAGCTGTTCTATTAGTGGTAATCCCTTCACCATATTTTTCTTTTGTAACAAATTCAAACCTCCAAAATGTAAATGTCCATACCTTAAGTGTCATATCCATGATTGTTCTAGATGCATGGTTTTGAAGTGGACTTCCTCTTCTCCTTGGATGCACTGAATTTGAAGAGGGAACATCCGATTCTTGGTCATCTCCACTTTTCCTATCAACCTATCATTTTGAAATTTGTCTAGTATTGTGCAAACATTATCCATAAAAGATACTTTGTAACCTTTCTGTACTAACTGTCCAACACTCATAAGATTATGCTTTAGTCCAAGTACAAAATAAACATCAGGAATAAACCTTCTTTCACCATTTTTTACCATAACATTTATTACTCCTTTACCCATTACATCCACTTTGTTATCATTTCCTAATTTCACTTCAAATTTTATGGAATCATCAAGACTTGCAAAGAATTCTTTATTCCTTGTCATATGGTTATTGCATCCACTATCTAAGAACCAAATATCTCTAGCATTTTCTTGAGTAATATGACAAGTGAGAAATAAGCTTCCAAAATTCGAACTAGATTCATTTGTGTAATTAGCATTCTGCTTGTCCACATCTCCTTGTTTCTTTCTGCATTCACTTGCATAATATCCATATTTTTTGCAGTAATAACATTGAATATTAGATTTATCAAACCTCTGTGAATTTTGCTGAAAGTGATTGTTGCCACGTCCTCTATTGTTGTAGTTTTGATTATTGTTTTCACCTTGATTTGGATTGTTCCTTCCATTTCTAGCTTTGCCTCTTCCTATGAAGTTTGACCTTCCTCTTCCTCTTCCTCTGCCAAAATGATACTTGAGACTTGAAAGCATTCTCAAAAGAAGTATTGTTATTCCTATTCATTCTGGATTCATGTGTTAACAAAGATCCCATTAATTCATCTACCGATAACTGTTCCAAATCCTTGGTTTCCTCAATAGCTACAGCTATTGCATCAAATTTGCTGGGTAAACTCCTGACTATTTTTTCTATGATCTTTTGATCTGTTATTGTTTCTCCATTAGATCTAATTTGATTCACAATATTTAGTACTTGACCCACAAACTGGTGTATAGAATCTAGATCATTCATTTGAAAATTTTCAAAATTTCCCCTAAGAGATTACAATTTAGCTATTTTCACCTTTGTTTTACCTTTATAGGTCATCTCTAAGATTTTCCATGCTGACTTGGGTCTCGTTGCTGCTGCAACTCTAGAAAAAATAGATTCATCCATTGCTTGTTGGATTATGAATAGAGATTTTGCATCCTTTTTCTTGTTCTCTTTAAGCTCTTCCTTTTGTGCTCGAGTTAATCCCTGATGGGCAGCCTCATCATGTGGTTCTACAAAACCATTTTCTACCAAATCCCAAATATGTTGTGAGCAAAACAATGTTCTCATTTTAATTGCCCAAAAATCATAATTCTTACCATTGAAAATGGGAATCTAGAGCTGAGAAATATTGTTGTTTGTTGCCATGTCTCAAGCTGAAAAACCACACCACAATATCACTCAAATCGTTCAGATGGCAAAACTCCTTTGGTATTGACAACGCTACGGCTACGACTGCAGGTCTTTGCAACACTTTGACATACAACAATTTTTTATTTTTTATTTTTTAAATAATTGACAGCGGCTGCACTTCATCAACGCTCAGATCTACGCTTCTTTTTATGCATACATATTTCTTTATTTAGCAATGGCTAACACAACTGGTTATTCACTGCGCTTGGCTCTCCTAGGCTTCATACACATTTTGTTTTTTTGGGCATCTCTTCGCTGTGAGTTGGTCTTCATCTTGTTATAAAATCTCTGTGCTTTGCATACACTCCAAGCTGCATGGCAGTGCTTCACAGTTGGCTGTGTTTTGATCTTCTACGATCTGGCTCTCCACCTGGCTGTAGTGACTCTTTCTCTGATAGTAACGATCTTTTCTACAGACGGCTCTTGTCCAGCTGGTCCTCTATAGCACTTTTCTTGTCTGCCTTGGTCTCCTTCGGCTCTGCTGACTGCAGTTGATATCTCAGCCAATCTTGCTGGTTGCAGCACCTCTCTCCCTTTTGCCAGCTGTGATCTCCAACAAAACCTACGCTCTAATACCAATTTGAAGGAGACAGAGTAAAAAATACCATAAAAATAAAATAGAGTAGATTGCTACAGCAATCAAGAAAAGATCTTTTATAATCTTATTAATTCTCCTTCACATAAAGCTGCGATCTTGAATTACATATATAGAGTTAAGAACAAAACAAACTGAAAGTAAACTAATGTTTGACTGCATGCTAACTAAGACTGAACTAATCTATAACTGCTTGAATGAACTAAACGTTAACTGCTATTGTGCATGCGGACTGAGGCACTGAGATAGCATGCAGACTGCGTGCATGATGTGCATGAGGGACTGTGTGCATGAGAGGGAGGCAAACAATTAGTAGGAGAAATTATCTCTAGTTTCTAACACGACCTTATTAAATCAAACAAAAGCGAAAAAATGAATCTGGAATCCCCGCATAAATAGAAGTTGGTCCAAGTACAAACTAGTACTCATAAGTATCGTCATTGTACTTCTTTGAATACTGAATTTGAGGCATATTGATGGAGTGATTAAACTCTATCAAAATCTAGAACCCAGAAAAAGAAACCATACAATGTGTGTCATAACCCACCTTGTAAAATTAATCAGGAAACAAAAATTGAAAAGACACGCAAGTAGATTTGCAAAAATACAATAAAATAGACATAATTCCATTGATTATCAAATAAAAATACAAACAGAGACACCGTACTTTGCATTTGAATACCCTGTCATATAAGAATGCCAGATCTTAAACACATTCATCTCCATTGCAGATTTTTGATTTTAAATGTTCAAAACAAAACCAGATGGAAAACAGTAAAATCATTCTTATTTAACAAAACCTCAGATGAGATCCTTTGGTTTATCTAAAGAAAGGGAACAACCTTCAAGTTCATTTCAATGTTAAAAATCGAATCTATTTAGAATTAAAAATAAATAAAAAATGGAAAATATAAATTAGTAGATCTAAAAGCATATCAAAGTAATTCCAATCTGAAGGATAGAAAATGGGCGAAATTCTGCTCTGAAACTGGCAAAATTAATTAATCAGAAAACAAAAATGTAAAAGATCCAAAATATCCTCCTATATGCCAAATTCAACCCCAAAGTTACAGGGCTAGGGCTAGAAAAAGTAGAGGGTATGGCTTTTAGCCATAAAGTGATGTTCATCAGATGAAGCAGAGCTTGCTTGGTGCCCGAATGGAGATATTAACATGTTTCCTTACATTCTCCAGTAAACTACTACCAAACTGGATAGAGAAATTCACTCTAACCGAATGAATAGCTTCTCTTCCGAACATTAATCCGGCCGCAGACGAGCTCTTTTCCACCTAAAAAATATATCATTTCCATGATGCATATAAATCAGTCGATGATCAAATACAATTAAATTTTATTTTGAAAGTGGAGTTAAAAAAGATTTGCGTACCTTATCAATGGTGTTCAAACGTTGTTGAATATAATTTATCAAGTCATCAAGGTGGGTGACATCTTCAACTAAATTGAGTTGGTAATAAGAACAAAATTCTCTTTTCCCGAAGAAGCCGCAGTACATAACTTAATTCTATGCAAACCTGTTACATTGTTTATGACTATAATGTTGAAAACCTTATGAAAACCTTGGACAGTCTGCTTGAAAAATTTGATATATTATTGTTGTCTTTTGAAAGAGTCCATTGCCCATTTTACAGCCTTGTCATTACAGGGAAATGAAATGAAACCTTATTTTACTTATCTCATTCTGTATATCATTGTAAAAAAGTATCAATATTATAAAATATTAATCCCCAATGCGAATAACTTCATTAATGAAATATTGGTGATGCCAAAAAGAAAAGTACGTAATTGCTTGACTGTCCATTTTCTCTAAGTGTAGTTGTTAATTTGATAATAGGCTCCTACAAGAAAAGAAATGGTGAGAACCAAAAATTCAAAAAAACTAAGAAAAACAATTTTTCTGACCGTGATAAATGTACATTTAAAAATAAGATATATAAATAAGAACACTCATAACAATGTGATTAGGTTTAATATAAGGCCTAAAACCCTGTGAATTAGTTTGTCTTTTGTGTTTTTAGATCTTGAATTGGCACAATGTCTTTCAACTCTATATTTACATTACACAACAATTCTTACAATAGATGGTTTATAAGTTTCAGAATGGAGAACTAATTTAACACCGGAAAAGGTGAAAAATGTCAACATGGATAATTTCCACATCCTCCTTTGAAGTGCTTTATTTAAAATTTATTTCTTTTAATTAAGGGTTCTTTTTTTATTGTTTGTAGTTTCAAAACAACTTGTTAGGATTGCAGAATAGGGAAACGACCAACCAACGATATTAGACAATCTTGGTAAATAACAATTCACTTCTTTAACTAAGAAGCTATCGATCATAAAACAAATTCACATTAAAAAACTGTTTTAAACCTTATTTATATAAATGGAACATGGAGAGTTGAGTATGGACATGGTCTTGTTGCCTTATTTTTGAATCCTTACTTAAAACTTCCTATGGTCTTACCTTATTTTCGTATTTTATATTAAATTATCTTTGCATCACGCGATGTTTGTTGTATAAAAATTTGTAGTTTTACCTTTATTATAGATCTAATTTTAATTCTTTTATTTTTAAACTAACAATTCTACAACATTGTTAAAATTCCCAAGTAAAATGAAAAATGGAGTAGGGGAAGCGTGAGATTTGATTAATTAGTGAAGGTACTGTTATTTCAAGTTTCATTACCACTTTATAGTCATGGGCTCACGACTTCTCTAATCCTCCCAAGTAAAATGAAGAATGGCATAGGGGAAGGGTGAGATTTGATTAGTTAGTGAAGATACTATTATGATTTCAAGTTTCATTACCACTTTATAGTCATGGGCTCACAACTTCACTAATCCTTGATCCCATGAAACATTTTTGAATTATATTTGGCTCTTTTTTTCCATGTAAGAAACACATAATACTAGTGACATTGCCGTTGAAAAGTTAACCCTTGTTAATTGCAAGACATTTGTAAATGATAAAACAAGGAAATGATGGAAAGTTGAGACAAATTTGACCCCTATCATCTTCTAATAAATGGATTAATGCTAAAACAAGCCAATGATTGTGGCTCTTCTTAAGGACATGCGAAAGGATGAATGGAGGGTTTAAAAAAAAAAAAGGAAGCTAATACCTTTGACAAGTTAGAGAAAAAGTTGTGACTACATAAAGCCACTTGATGTCTTATGAGAGCCCAGAATATCCCATAGTCTTTACTAAAGGATGAATGGAGGGTTTGATTAAAAAAAAGATAATGCCTTTGAGAAGTTGGAGCAAAAGTTGTGATTCTATAAAGCCACTTGATATCTTATGAGATCCAAAAAGATCCTATAGTCACAACAGTGTAAATGGCCTATTTTGGAAACAAAAATCAAAATGGGAATAATGAAGGTTTGAGTATGATATTCTGAAATTCTAGCAAATCTAGAGAGCTTTAAAAATTGTTTTTTATGCAAACAAAGATTGAAAAACACAAAGGAGAGGTTTTTAATTCAAAAGGATGAAAACATTGAAAATACCGATGAGCCAAAAAAAAAAAAAAGAAAAAAATGTCCAATAAACCCCCTTTTCACATAATATTTTAAGAGAACAAAATTTTCAAAAATATTAACTATAAAGGGAAAAAAATCTCTAAGAAAATATGTTTGCAGGATAACTATTCACTATAACTACATTGTGTTTCCAATGCCAATCTCCTTGCAACGTAAGATGCACATGGGATGGAATATAATTCCAAAACATTAGTATTCAGTGAGCCCTAATTTAAAAACATCAAAAATAAATTTATTGCTATAGATATTGTCAGAGATAACAACAATTCTTTAAAGAATTTTGAAATATCTGTAAAGTTATAAAACATTTATACAAAATGCATATAATAAAAATGGCAATGTTTTAGTAAGTACCAGATTGAATATATTCGTAGAAGCGTTGAATCTATAGCCACAACCAGTTTTCCAGACATGAGTAGAAGCCAATGCAAAAAAATAGAATGAAAAAAAATAAAAAATGAAATGGGCTTAACAAAAAAAAATTAAAATGGTATTAATGTCTACTATATGACATTTATTATATTTGGTACTACTAAAAATATAAGAAAGCTGAAAATATGCATACAACTAACTAAAACACAAAAAATATGACTTCAGAAATACACCATCTGTTATGCACAAACAAATAGATCAATGAAACTGTTACAAGAAACTAGGCATGCAACTAACTGAAAGACCAAAAATATGCTGTCTGAGATAAAATAGTTGTTATGCAAAAATACACAGACATGTGAAACATTATGGGAAACCCACATATACCATTAGTTTCAATGTTTATTTAATAAACTGAAGATGAAATATTTGGGCTATCTATTTTGAACTTGTATGAATGGATTTACAGCATGGATATGGTTTGAAGACTAGAAAGACTACAATGGAGCATTTATGTGGAAAAATTTAGGAAACTCACAACCATTTTAAAAAATAGCAACAGTGAGGTAATCGCAGAGGGCAGCTTCAAACCAGAGTTATAAGTACGGGTTCGCTCTATCTCCACCAATATAATTTTTACTAGAAGAGATATTTCAATGTTTTTACAATCCTGGTAACAAATTTAGTGTCACATTATATGACCTTTTGATCACATTGCTATCCTATTACAATAGTCATCGAGACAAAACCAATCATGAATCAATCTATGTGTCATCGAGAGCATTTGATCTAGTTCTATAGATGAATACATAATTAACACTTACAAAAATCATGAAAAGAAAATTAAAGCATATAAAAACTGTGGAAGAGAAAATATTGTGCAAGTAGACTTTCGTATCTGCATATTTTCTCGTGTTAAAGGACATAGCCATGATGCATTTGTATGCTAAAGGAATGAGACGTAACAGGATTTGGGTCAACAAGACGGTGATAGAATATAGTGGTAGGATTTTGTTGCACAAGGCCCTGATGCGGAAGGCTTTAATCTCATTAAACTATACTTTAAATAATTTACTTGATTGCTCACCACAATAAAACCTGGTCAATTACTTCATAACTGTTACGGTTCAAGCTTCCTCAAAGCCATCACAATTAATATATTATTATAAATAATTGGAAGTACAAAGCAATATATATTCCTTAGTCATTGTTTCAATAATGTTGTATAGCTGGAATGATAGTAAATTCAATGAGAACAAGGGCGCATCAGTGGTTCAAATGGAAACACATTTTCTTATCTCCATATTTTCTCGTCTTAAAGGGCATAGCCATAATGCTTTTGTATGTTAAATTAATGAGACGTAACAAGATTTGACTCAACAAGATGGTGATAGAATGTAGTGGTAGTATTTTGTTTTACAAGGCCCCAAGGTGCAAGGGTTTAATCTCATTACACTATACTTTAAATAATTTGCTTGATTGCTCACCCCAATAGAACTTGGTCAATGATTTCATAACTGCAACTGCACAAATAGTTTGAGTTTCCTCAGTGCCATCACTTTACTGGAAGACTTCCAAACATTATAGGAAAGTTGGATTATTTGAAAAGTTTGCGAGTATAAGGCCAAAACCAAGACCTTTCAAGTAAACTTTCATAAAAATATGTCATTGAACAATTCTGTTTTTCATAACTGGAATAATTTCGTACCCATAGGATCGCAATTGGTTGAAGTTGTAATGGACAAATAACAAGTAATTTGGGGAACCTCATTAGTCCTAGATTTATGTAAGATTATATATCATTTTTCCATACGATTCATTCATAAATACTGTGGAAATTGAATCTAGAAAGCATACAAATAAACTTTATGGTTTCATGATTTAATATTTTGAGTAATGTTTTACATCTTTTTATTAATATTGATGATGGATCATTGAATGTGATACTAAACTTACTCTAAAATGTGTATTTAAAGATTTCTATAGGGTGGTTTAAAAAAAATGTAAGTTAATGATTTAATATTTGTTTTTGTCAGGTATTTGAATTCAAATAAGTTTCTAGGCTCAATTCCTCCAACTCTAGGTCAATTAGCCAACTTAACATGGCTTGACCTTGCGAACACTCAACTTACTAGGACTCTTCCCATCTCCAATGCTACTCAAACTGGGTTAGACAAACTTGAAAATGCAAATCACTTGTAAGTGGTAAACAAATTTATCTTAAAAATGGGTTTTGATCTTATAGGCATAAAATATTCACACAGTTTTGCAATTGTTTGGGAATTTTGAAGCCAATTCAATCTAAACAATCTATTAGGGAACATTCTACATAAAGTCTTTAGAGAAAATATGAATTGACTTCATGTGTGACTGAAACATATCTGATTGTTCTCATATTTTCAATGAACCTACCAAGGGATATAGATGTTAACCATGTAAGTACTATTTTATTATAATCTATAGACTATTTGACAACTAATGGTTAATATATAGAATCCAATCAGGTGGGTCTAATAGAAGTGAAAATTGAAAATTGAGAAGGATTATGAGTTTTTTTTCACAATATTTACTAGTGCATTCCACCTTTTTTTTGTAATATTCAATTTACAGTTTACATTTTGAATTTTTATATTTGTCTTTCAAATTTTGGTTTTATTAAAAGAAATACAATAAAGTCTAGATTTTAGTGTTTGAAAGTTTATTTGATATGGAGAATATTGAGCATTTAATGCATTTATCTATTACAAGGCTTTATAGGTATAGGCTTGGTGATGTTTGAAGAATTTTAAATATATAAAAATAAACTATTGCAAAAAGAAACCAAAAAATAACAGATTCATAATAAAATATATGTAGTAAGCATAACTAGAAGAAATACATAATAGCCAAAATAAAATTACATTTTTAAATTATTTGAATCATTATACATTGTAATAAAGATCAAACACAATGTATTTATTGAAGTAAATGTGAACATGCTTTTATAATAAACAAATAAAACATTCTAAATTTATTTAAATAATAAAAATAAAATAATTTGCATGAAATATAAACTAAAATTATTTTCATTCTTTTGAAGACTTTATTTTTCAAAAAATAGATAAAATGAATATAATGGATTATGAAATAATTTTCGTGTTCTTTTGCATGATGTTCTCATTTATAGAACTAAGACTCAATAGCAATTAACCAACATTCTCCCCCTTGATGTTGAGTGAATTAAAAATTTGATCTGAGAGTTTTAGAAAGTGAATTTTTCCCATAGTTTTAGTGAAGCTATCTACAACCTATTCTTGTGTGTTTATATATTTCAATTCTAGATCTTTTTTCAAAACCAAATCCCGAATAAAATGGTACTTCGAAATTAAAAAAATTGACCTATTTTGATGCATTAGATTCCTGGCTAATTTTATAGCACTAACATTATCACAAAAAACCACTATAGGTTGATGTTGTTTCTCCCTATTTTCTTATAAAAAATTTTAGAGCCACAATTCTTGTGCACTTGATGAAGTGACTATAATATATTTTGCTTTCATAGGTGAAAGAGGAACTAAACATTACTTATTTTAACTCCATCTAACTAGACCAGAACCAAGCGAAAATAATTCCCAGATGTTGAATTTTGGTCATCCAAACTACCTCTCCATTCAAAATCACTAAAACCAAAATGTTCAAACTTTTTAATAACATAATAATGAGTACTAAATCTAATAGTAACTTTCACATACCTCAAAATTCTTTTGGCTACCTTCATATGATTTTCAAATGGATTAGACATATATCTTTATAGAAGAGATTTTTTTTTTTAATATTTGGTCTTATGTGAGTTAGAAATATTAAGCCTCCAATAATACTTCTATAAGTTGTCTCATCAAATCTTGCAACACCATATTGATTACATAGCATAAATCCATGAGTATTTAGAGTAGAAACTTGTTTACCATCAACCATATTGAATTTATTCAACATATAATTTGCATACTTTGTTTGAAAATTAAGATGTCATCTTTACATTGATGAACCTCCATCCATACAAAATATTTTCTGAGACCTAAGTCTTTCATTTCAAATGCATTCATCATTGCAATTTTGAATTCAACATTTATCTTAGAATTTTTGCTCATGTACAACAAATCATCAACATGCAAACTTATAATAAGGATATCATTACCTTTTTATTTGTATTAAATATTAGGCTCACTTTTACTTCTTTTGAATCCATTCTACTAACAATATCCATCAATCCTTGCATACCATGATCTAGGTGGTTGTTTGAGGCCATCGAAAGTATTTTTAACTTGTAAAATTGATCTTCTTTAACATTTACTAAAAAACCTTATGGTTGTTGTAAGTAGAGTTCCTCTTCTAAGTATCCATTCAAGAAGGCACTTTTCACATCCGTGTGATGTATTCTCCATTTGTTCTGAGCTTATAGTGAAATCACCATTTCAATGGTCCCTTACCTTACAACTGATGAAAATGTCTCTTCATAATCTATGCCATATCTTTCAGTGAAACCTTTTACAACTAGACATACCTTGTTTCTTTCAATGCTACCATCACTATTTCAGTTAGTCTTGTAGACCTATTTAGTACCAATGCACTTTTTGTCATGTGGAAGTTTTAATAGTTTCCAAGTATAATTTTTATGAATGAAATCCATTTATTCTTGTATTGATTAAACCCAAACATCATTAGTACATCCATCTTCAAAACACGATGGTTCAAAATTAGCTTTTGTAATTTAATCATAATTTACTATCTCACCTTTTGGACATTCTTCATGTGTTTGGCTTCTTGTATGCTGATAAATTTCACTCAAGATTTTTAACTTGATTGAATAACTATGACTTCAAGTTTGAGTTGTGCTTGGAATACATGAACCATATGAGGGGCCATTTAATGGACATATACTTGAAGCTATAACTGTACTTGGAGTACATGTAGTATATGATGGGTTACTTAATAGACTTGAAGCCCTTGGCTTTGAAGTACTTATGGGATGCTCATTATTAAAATCATCATAGTTATCATCAATAAAAATAGATTTATACTTCTGAATATTGTCATTATCCTTATCATGAAAATAAACTCCCCCTTCATCAAAAATAACATCTCTTTACACAAGTAAACTATTAGTGATAGGATTATAAATATTATAAGATTTTCTCTATTCATTGTACGCAAAAAAACTATAAGAATCACTCTTTGGATATAATTTCTTCCTTTTATGATTAACTACATGAACATAAACTACTAAACAATCAAAAACATTGATATATTTGAGATTAGACTTCTTTTCATATCACGCTTCATATGGAGTAATCTTTTCAAGTGGACTAGTAGGACCTCGATTGAGAATATATATTGATGTACCAACTACATCACCATAAAAATTGTTTTTCAATCCCTTAATTTGTAACATGTTCTTTACCATTTCAACTACTGTACATGTCTTCCTTTCAACCACACTATTTTGTTGAGGGGTGTAGGTGGTTGTGAGTTTCCTTTTGATGCCATTCAAATCCAAATTTTTCATTAAAAAATTTGAAAATTTTTCATCTCCATGGTTATTCCTTAAACATTTTATTATATAACCATTATCATTCTCTAAAATGGCTTTAAATCTCTTAAATGTATCAAATGCTTCACTTTTTTTATTCAAAAAATATACCCAACACTTTCTTAAATAATCATCAATAAATATAATGACTTGCTCAGACTTTTTATTTGCATAGGACCACAAATATTTGATTGAACCAATTGAAGTGGATGATAAGCCATCCATTCACTACCTTTTCAAAACATTTCTCTTGCATGTTTTCCTTTCACACATCCTTCAAAAATTTCCTTATGTTATTCAACAATTGGAAAACCATAAACCAATTCTTGTGATATTAGTAACTTCAAACTTTGAAAATTCAAGTGTCCATACCTGAGATGGCATAACTAACTTTTATATTCATATGCCATATTTTCAAGTTTGTTACTATTCTCTCCAAACTTCAATGGGAACATCATATTCTTAGACATAAGTGCAATTGTAACAACCTTATTTCCTTCATTCTTATCATATATAATGCATTACTTATCATCAAAAATCACCTTATAGTTTTTTGCACATAGATGTCCAACACTCAAAAAATTATATTTCAACTTTAGGGTGTAATAAATATGATTATTACATTTCATACCTTCTGTAGTATTCACCTTCATAGTTCCTTTTGTTACAATCTCAAAATATTTATCATCACCAAGTTTTATATTAGTTTTTAAATTTATATCCATCATAGAAAACAAAACATTATTCCCTAACAAATGATTAGAACATCCTGAATCTAGATACTAAACCTCATTAGGATAGTTTTTAGCTTTGTCATATGAAATGAATAAATTACATGACTCATCACCATCCTGATTAGCATAATTAGTACTTATATTTTTATTTCCTTCTTTTAATTTGCATTCTCAATCAAGGTTACCATACATGTGATAGTAATAGCATTGAATTTTTCTTTTATCAAATCTACCTCTATATCTATCTCTTACAAATAAACTACCTCTTCTTGCTTTGTATCATCTTAAATAATTGTAATTCATGTCTTTATCTTATCCCCATTTACTTTTGATATTTTTTTCCATGTACATGGCTATTATTATTTATAGTGTTGGTACCTTCATTTATTTTAATCTTTCATTTTGAGGTAAAATCCTCTCATCACTTTCATTTAATGTCTTTTTTAGTCTTTCTTTATGGGACACTAGCTATCAAACTCAATATTAGTCAAAAAATTTATTTTTTCAATAATGATGGAAACATTATTCCACCTTAGTGTTAGAGACCTTGAGACATTATTTTATAAACACTTGTTTGTTCAAAATTTCTCCAAGTGTAGCCATCTTGTTAACTAGATCCTTTACTCTTACACAAAAATCATGTACACTTTTCATCTTCTTACATCTTCAAATTATCAAATTCTCTCTTCAATGTTTGCAATCCAACCACTTTGAATTCCTTAATGCCTTGGTAAGCTTATTGTAGAGTATTTCAGGCATCCTTGGCTATCTTTGCAAATCTAATTATTGATAATAGGCTCTTTTTTAGAGCTATTTGAATATGAAATAAAGATTGTGATTTCTTCTTCTTAGATTTCTTCTTGGCTTGCCTATGATAAGAAAGAATGTGTGTCAATTAGTTGGATCATCAAAAACAATTTATATAATCTCCCATAATTCTTTTCCTATAAAAAGAGTCATCATCTTGATGCTCCAATAATCAAAAACATTACCACTAAATTATAGAATAGAAAGATTATTAGAGTTTGGCATGATAAATTTTTAGAAATATTTGAAACAGAAAACACCCACCCAAACCTTATTCTGGTACCAATTGAATATATCTAAATATATAAAAATAAGCCATTGTCCAAAAATAAACTATAAAATACCACACTCATAGAAAAATATATCTAGTATGCATAACTAGAAGAAATACAAAAGAACCAAAATAAAATTACTTCTTCAAATTATTCAAATCATTTTGCATTATAATAAAGATCAACTACAATGTATTTATTGAATTGAATTTGAACTTGACTTTTTAATAACTAAATAAAACATTGTAAATCTATTTAAATAATAAAAATAAAACAACTTGCATGAAATATAAACTAAAGTTATTTCTAAGCTTTTTAATGATTTATTATTCTAATAATAGATTAATTGAATATCAACTAATTATTAAATAAATTGCATGTTCTTTTTCTTGATGTTATATATTGTAGAACTAGGAGTCAACAAAAATTAACTAGCAATGTTTTAAGAGTAACTATATTATAAAATTCTACTCTAAAATTGTCTTATATATGTTAAAAAAGCCTTGTTTCATTAAGCTACATTGAAAAGACCATAGAGATAGATTTACAAAAGGTTATTAAGAAGGATACCAAATTCTTATGAGATGAAAATATAGAGGTAGTTAACTTCAAAAGCTATGCAAACATGTAAATGAGGCCAAGGTACTTCATAATATTCTGGGAGCTAAGTATCAAAATATATAAAAATGTTCTGAACAAATGTTGTTCAATAATGGAATAATCTTTTGTTGATATGGGCTATGTGAATTCTATAACAAATAGGACCATGGATCACTTCAACTCTATATAATGAAAAAGGATACATTCTAAAATATTCTAGGTCACTCAATGAGCCTTGGAGAATCATTGAGTCAGTTCAAAACATCTCATTTCAACTCTAATCAGGCCTTGTTTGACGTTTTCAAGAAGGGTGTGATCCAAGAAAATTTTAGCAAATTTTTCACTTGACATGGAACATGATGTAAAAGTAATTGATAGAGTGGTTTTCTCATATTATATGAAACTTTTTTAAGCTGATGACCATTGTCATAACTTGTGATGCTATTGGTCATGTATTTGCATCACAAGCACACCCTTGTAATTTCTATTTATTTTTATTATTGTGTTTCACACTTTTCCATTGTAATCATAATATTCTTTTGGATGTGTTGGCTCCATTAAAGTATCTAAACTTTCTCCGTGACATACATGTTTATTTTTATTGTGAGGAACAAGACATAAGACCCCACTACATTCAAGGCATTTCAATTTACTAATCTAAACGAAATATGCTTCCACAGTCCACAATAAATTTTAAAATGCTTTTGGATTAGAACTAGATAAATAATAATAATATTTTTTTTACAAAACAATCTTAGGAATTGTGTAATTAGAATATTTTTTATTTTATTGTCTTTAACTTTTTGATTATGCCGTACGATCTCTCATAATAAATTTGTAAGATAGGAAGGTTTAACTAGAATTTACTAGATATATAATTATTAAAACTCACAAATTCCATGATCTATCATAATAAATTGTAAAGATATGAATGTTGGACTAGAGTTTCTTCTATATATCATTTCTAAATAAATATATTATTGTTTGTATTAAAAATGTAGTTTACATTAAAATGCAATCCATTTATTTCTAACACACTCCAAATAAGCCTATTATATTTACAATAGTGAAATCATACTTAATTGTATAAATAGGTATTTATGATGTAGTAACGAATAATAAATAAATTTGAGAATAATGCCTTTTTTCCCCAATTTTTTTATAGTTGTTAGAAATCAACAACTCAAAGAAAGTTTATATTTGTCTCTCCCCATCATAAAGTATTTGTGGGTTTTGAAAGTTACCTACTATAATTCATTCGTAATATTTATCTTTTCCTAGGGCATCCAATACAACATGATTAGGAATATCTAAAAATGTTTCAACTGGTAGATTCATCATTTTGTATAGTAATGTTTCTTGAAGTTTTGTAGCCTGACTAGATCGAGAGAAGACTGTGTTAACATTACACAATGTTATTATTTGAAATTAATTCTAAATAGTTTTCTACCTAAGACTAGCCTATCATAAAATGTGTAGTGAAGACTCAGACACATGTGTTTTACATTATTTCAAATAAAGGCAAACATGTCTGATAAAACTTTATTTACAGAGTCAAAATCTGATTACCCCACCGTTTTTAGTCTTCGTGTGAATTTCTACATTCTCTTAAAATATTGAAATGGAAGAAAGATGTGGAGACATGGGTAGAAGACTAGGAGGATCAATTCACATCTTTATTTAGCTGAATAACATCAAATTGAGGGGGCTCTTTGATGGAAAAAAGACTTCATTTTATTCTATTTTTATTATATGTTAGTATTTGTACGTGTTTTTCTAAACTGCCAATTGAGAGAAGATGTCTCTATGTAGACGTCATAGTGAAATGTATAATTTTCCTTCATGTAATAATGTATCTATTAAGCCAATTGTGGTCAATATTTAAGTTTATTTCTGTTATTTTTATGGAAATAATTTAGTCTATGTAGGTGCATCTACTATATGGTGAAATCCCAAGGCCAAGAAGCCTCTTAATTTTTTATTTTTTTTTGTGCCATTGAAGTTAACTTAGGTACTCTTAAACCAGACTATATCTCATGAATCAATGCTCCATTCCATCAAAATTAATTATTTACCGATCCTTAAATTTCACTTAAAGATTGAAATCATTCCAAAAAAACTAAAAATCCCTAATATCATAAAACCCAATATTTATAACCCATACATAATCTTGTCCACCCAATCCAATAGAACACGATCACTTAGAACTATACTCAATCACAATGACCTTTCAAAAAAATATTTGATAGATATTTAATATCCAAAAACTCCAAGAAGTTAAGTTAAAATGTAGTAAACAAACTCTATGAAACTTAGTCTCTAACACATTCCTAACATCTAACAAAACCTAATAAACTCAATACCTGATACATAGAAATCAAAAGCTAATCTAAATTCATTGGTCCAGTCAAGAAACTATGTAATTTCCACTTCAAACTTACTTTTCCCCACTTCAAGATTCTCACCAAAAGCCTTTGTTTATCTTTTATGCTTATTTTTCTTAGTGGTCATAATCGTTTACATTTGTATTTAAAACATTACAAGTTATGTATATGTTTGGAGGTAACCATCAATAATATACACTAAATTTGAGTCTATAAATCTTCAAAAACTATCTCAATTTAGACCTTCATTTAAATAGGAAAACACATTATGATTTTATAAATTTGAATAACCAATTGAGCTTAGGAGTTTACCAACTAATTTGACATTATGAAACACTGGAAAAAGAATAATAATCAATGCCATGGTACTCTAATAGATGTGTCATCTATATGGTATAACATAACATAACAACATCCTGACATTTTTCATTAAACATGGATTGGTACAAATTATTCTTGGATATTAATTTAAGCACTACCCCATCTAAGTTTTCCCTTTCCATGAGAGACTTGTCCATACAAAGAAACATAGAATGTGTATATGAAGCACTTAATATGCACCATAACCCCTCATCACTCCTTACCAAACAAAAAATAAAACATGGGTATTATAATACAAGAATAAGGATATAATGAAAATGTTGTATTGTAAAAGGAATAGATTCTAAACACATTATTAATAAGTCAATCCATTAGCACACAAGAATATGAATAATAATAAAACTATCATCCAATAGGGCACATTAATCTATAATAACATAGTAATCCAATTTAATATGAAAAAAATAATGCAAAATAGTAAATTTGATATGTAATTGATCAAACAACATAGAGAATGGCAAATAAAAATGTATGAAAATAGTTCCACTTCAAGGGGGCAACCTCAAGAAATCAAAAATTTCAACAATGAAGAGATGATTCTAGAATAAATGTTCTACAAAAGACTAAATAACCTACATTTATAACTAATCTTAGGTCGGGGAATTCCCATAGCCCTAATGGATCTCACTAAATTTAAATTAGTAATTCTAGAAATTATTGTTGACTCATCAAAATATTATGTCCTAATATATTATATGAAGTCGATAAACAACTACTTACCCTAGCATTTTCCACATTATCCTTCCATTTTTTATCATAGACCCTTTATTCACCCTAAAATTTAGTTTTTTATTTTCATTCATTCCTTAGTCTAGAGCTTTGACAATAGATGGAAATCACTTTTTCTAGGACATAGAAAGGTAGTCATTCCCACTCTTTTCTAGTGTAAAAAGAGATATGTATAATTTGTTTGGTGTTTAGAAGAAGATGCACAAATGTGGAAGTGGATATCTATAAAATTAATTATTTACTTAATTTATATGCTTTGATCTTTCCAAAACCATTTTACTCATCCCCACATACAAATAAAAAACCATCATTTCTGTCTCTAAGTGCACCCTTCTTCCGAATCTTATCCATGGTATTGAAAATTATAACATTCTATTGAACATAAACATTAAATAATAAACAAATTAGCTGATTATGCTTCTTCTAGATTTGTTGTTTGAAGTAGGGATTTTCAAGAATACTATTGTAGCTATGTAAAATTGAGGTCTTCATTTTGTTATAGGAAAGAAGTAGGATGCCAATTTTTTAGATGACACATTCAAATTACTTATATAGATCAATATATGGTTTTTTAGTTTTGAATTTGCAGATTAAAGAGATATGTAGGATAGGAGGGCACTAGTATAATACTACTTGTATATATATTATTTTAAGAAATGCTTTAAAAAAAAGGACATGGTCCCATAAATTTAATTTTTGTTTCATAAATTTTAGCTGATTAATGTGTTGAACAATATTTACACAACAAATCAAATGCCATCATGAAACTTCTCATAAAATATTGGAATTATTTCCTTATTCTAAAGGCTACACGTTTATTGAGACTTTTAAGAAAAATGTTAGCTACAACATTGTCACCATATATATTTTGATGGCCATCCATATTTTTATGTTAATTTAACATTTTTCAAAACATCCTATCCCCATTTCTTTTAATTTTGTTGATTAGTTTAGTTGGGCATGATTCAAAGTAATATTTATGTATTTAGAGGCATTATTTCATGTTTTATTGCACTACCAGTTTGTAAAGTTAATTAGTTACATTTTTCATTTTCTTAAACTTTGACACTAGTAACTCAACCTTGAAAGCTACAGACAATTTATTGAACACTAACCATTGCATCCTACATTACTTATAATTATGCAAAAAGAAATATTAGACCTATGAAATATTTTTGTGAACCAAAAAAATTTGTATCTTATTTATGTCAAACATGCACTATGAAGTGTGGAAGCTTTGTTGAAGAAAGAGACCTAGTGCTTGAGCCCATGGAGACTCTATTGTTTTCAGACATCACTATCCCCTATGGTCACCTTAAATAACTATCAAGTGATGTTTTAGGTCTTTGTATAATTATTCAGTTTACATGCATAAGATCCCTTAGATTACACAAGGAACCTTAGAAATAATAAAATATTATTTTTTGATAATACTTATTCTTACCTAAATGCTTTGCTTATCTATAGGGGTCATAAACCTCATTAGTGTTACCCTTAAATGTTGTGAACCTCTTTATTCAATAATTTGACAATACCTCATGATCCAATGACCTTTTATTCTTACTACGAGGAAGGGTAGTTAAAAATAAATAACCTAAAAGATGCAAGATAGAGACTCCTAAGGATAAGATGCCTCTAAAATTTAATTATTTTTATGCCATGAAAGTTAGGTTACATATTTTTAGCTCATACTATACCTCATGAATAATGCTCCATTCCCTCAAAAGCAATTATTTATTGGTCTTTGAATGCCACTTGAAATTTGAAATCACCTCAAAAAATGAAAATGGCCTAATACCATGAAACCCAATATTTACCACCCATCCACGATCTTATTCATTAAATCCAACAAAAAATTAACACACATAATTACACTCAATCACACCAACTTTTATAAAATAATATTCAATAGATATTTAACCTTCAAAAATTCCAAGAATACTAATTAAGATCCAATGAACTAGCTCTATTAAACTTAGTCTCTAACACATTCCTAACATCTAACAAAACCTATTAAACTCAATCCCTAATATGGAGAAATCAAAATTTAAGTTAAATCATTATGTGAAATAAGTAGTGTGAAGTTATATGAAGAAAATAAAAATATTTATTCTTATATGGGTCACCATGAAAGAAATGGAAATACTATTACTAATATTAAACAACCCATTACACCATATAGTCTCTAGCAGGTAAGCTACTCAACCATTGAGCTACTTCTCTTTTAAGGATGTATGTGGATAGTAGAAGCCAAGGGCAGATGTATCAAATAAATTCCAATAAATATTAATCCTAAACTTAAAGCTTCCACAAAATTAAAAAAATAAAGCAAAAATGGCACACACTTATATCTATGTCCATCTAACACCCTTGTATTTCATCATAATCAGTCCTAAACATTTTATTTTTCTTTCCCCCCTTAAAATTAGACATGCGAATTCAAATAGACTTCTTAAGTATAGGGATCCCAAGGATAAGCCCTGATATTAGAAGCCACCTAGTGGAAACATGAGCAAAGTTAGATGCCAAAAATAATTTCAATACAGTACTATATTTCAAATTTAAAAAAGTACCACATCTACAAATATATTTAGATAATTATATGTGATTTGAAAACCATGAAATATAAGTCAACATTCTTTCCCAAAATACCCAATAGCTGTAAAAAAATATTAGTCTCCTAACATTTAAAACAAAAACAAACCAACATAGCAAAAATAAACATAGCCCAAAATAGCAAAACTACCAACTAAAAGACATGAAACAATGGAAGTAGAGCCTTGTCAGGTTTGGTGTGTAATGGATCCTTTTATGCTCTTAGTTTTCTAATGGAGGATGTTTAATCTTTAATGATTTATAATATCTAGGCATAAAAGGGAAAATTGTTTCATAAGACTCAAAGATGGATGAAAAAGAGGTTTTGTTTCTAATGAGAGATAGACTATAAACCAATACAATTATGATTTTGATGAAATTGCAGTGCCGAATCCTTCGGCCCAACACTTTCCATTATATTTTAAATCTCTTATGATATTCTTCATTCCTCAAATTTAGAACCATGATGGATAATACCCTACCATCCCTCATAATTCATTTGTATACTAATCCAAAGATACCCAATCCAAGAAAGTTTGCCTCGTCAAATCAATTTTTTGCATTGGCAAGATGCTGCTATGAAAATTTTTGATACCTTAACCTTTCAAAATGAATTTTTGGGGGGATAGACCTATTTTCTTAAAAACTTCTATCTCCACGGCATTCCCAGGATCAAAGAACATAGCATGAATGTAATAATTCTTATAGCTGATAAGACTATTTTTTAAAGTAGTTAATGCTCTCCCTGACTTTATTTAGGACATGCAAGTAATGAGTAATTTTTTTAGACCACATAGACCATGGCTTCCCATAAATAATGTAATAACAATGATATTTATAAACAACCCTTATTGTGTAATTTGACTTAAAAAAATGTTGAAAAAAGCATTTATGTATTGAAGTACTTTTAGTTTTCTAAGGGACATTGGAATTGAACTTGATAAAAAGTTGGAAGAAAGATCCATTTCTTGGAGATTTTGTAATCTATAGTGTGCATTTAGTATTGGACCTTCAAAACCATTCTGGGATAGATTTAGATGTTCTAATGTTGTGCAGTATCCTTGAGCATTTGGAATCACCCCACTCAATTTATTAATCAAAATGTTTATGATTTGCACCATTATAATTACAACATTGAACATTTGACAATCATGCATTGAATGGATTTTTTACAATACCAATTTTTAGTGTTTTATTTTAATTTTTGTTTTTTTTAAAAATTGTGTTCGAAAAATACCTTAATAGCAAAATTGGTGAATAGTGGGAAGAAGATAAAATTCAAGGTTGCTTTTATTTCTATAATAATACATGACCAAAAAAACACCTATTATAATGTGACTTTAACTAGAATAGCATAATAAATAGAGAAGTAAAACTTATGTTGTTAACACATATTTGAGATAGAGTAATCAATTTTGTATAATGTCGAGACAATTCTAGTGGTAACAAAAAATTCAATTTTGATGAGTTTAGAGTTATCTTTTCATACGAGGAGCTTCAATTAAGTTTTTAAGAGGCATTTATCAACATCTCTTCATTCTTCCATAATTAGAAGTGGGAAAAATTTGCATTTGTTGCGGGAGAAGAAGAATTGAAATGTTTACAAGAGGGAGCTCTCCTCAGAAGAAAAGCTGATAGGATAATTATTCATTATCTTACTCAAACAATTGGATGAAATAGATTAAAACAAAACCATTTTACAACTATATATGTTTTACCTATGGGATTGAAGAATGAATTTATACATTAAATATTATTAAATAATTTTAAAAATTACCATTTTATAAATATTTAGTTAAATTAGTTTGACTGGACCAACAACTTGTTTCTCAAATCAAAAGAATTTGGTTAGAAAAGCATAGGAGTATCTTCCATAATATATAAACACTAGTGTTATATGTCATGAGCCCATATCTACATGAATTTTCTATGGTAGACATGGCAATTATGCAAGAAGAGTGCAACAATCAATTTGAATAGGTAAGGTTTCCTTAGGTGGGTAGAGTCCCCAATCTACTAATCAATATAGTAAATTTCAAGAATTTGACCTACCTAAATTATGGATTTTGGAAGTTCATGAATCTA
This sequence comes from Torreya grandis, assembly GCA_037957365.1. Lineage (NCBI taxonomy): Eukaryota > Viridiplantae > Streptophyta > Pinopsida > Cupressales > Taxaceae > Torreya > Torreya grandis. Next base: position 131,032 of record JARHVA010008765.1, read on the forward strand.
AGTTCGTTAAAGGCAAGTAATATTCCTTGTAAATGCCTTGTCACATTAGTCTTATATATATAACCTCTCTTTTGTGCACAATAAAGTAATTTATTTATTTATTCTTTGAAATATATGATTAGTATTTTATGATTTGATATAATAATTATTAATCAACTAGTTAAACCTAATATGGTTATATTATATTATATTATATTAGTATGTACAATGCAAGCACAAAAGGAGGGAATATAAATGAGTGAGCCTTTGATTCCCATTTTATAGGGATAACAACTTGTATGGACAAGCTCAGACATTTTATCAAACATTTAACATTCAAACAACAGAGATTCAATTTGCATTCATCTAAATAAAAAAGAATACATATTCAGATCTGTCATTAAATTATCTTATTAAATTACAAATATAAGGAATAAAATAAATTAAAAAAAGATCTGGTCTTGAACCCTTTTTCCATCCAATGGCATCCTATAATGACCTATAGCTCAATGAAATTAAAAACCATAAAAAACGGTTATGATTTTTATAAACTAAAATTGAGAGCAAGATAAAATAAACAAAAATAGAGCCTCCTTTATTTTCTATCCAGCTTCATAAAATGGATGCCAGTCCCCTTACATAGGTAGAATAGGTCCCCTCCATGCCTTCACCACCTATTCTCCAACTTCTACCAAACATTTCAAGTTTATCATAGTGTTGCATACTTCAAAAATGAATCAATAAATTACAAAAGATAAAATAAGAAAATTCCACCTATATGTGGTTCAAATCAGATTTACATAGAGCATACAAAAAGATAATGAATCCTATTGCCTTTTACTAGATCCTAACCAGTAAATATTTTAATGTCACTTTTGGTCGTGTAGGACCAGAACATGATTTTGGTGAATAATTTTCTCTAAAATTAGTGACCTTTTTATGTATTTTCCACCACCATAAAAGAATTTAATCCACTTAAAACCCAATTGGGTCTGATTTTCAAATTCGATCAGAAGGAAAACATGATTGAAAGCTTAAATTTTAAAGAATCTATAAGATTGAGGTGCCTAGGACATAGAACACACAAAATCTAAAGATTAATAAATAAATAAATAAACATTGAAAACTATTAAATACTTACTTTAGAATCGGCAAACCCCATGGAGGAAGGAGCTATAAAAAACAGTAATTAGTGCATGGAACTGGTGAAATATCTTTGTAGTGATGGGTATAAACAATGATGTCAAAAACAATGATTGAGAAGTTTTCTCTCCCAATTGAATATGCCTCCAAAAATAAATCCTTACTTGTCCCCTCCCAAAAATTAAACTTCTTATTAAATAAAAAAATTAAGGGAGGGAAATTAGAGATCAAATTATAATTTAGAGATAAAAACATAATTGTGTCTCAATCTTTAATCTCAAAGTACCCTTTTGTAGTAGTGAATGTTTTAGATTTATACGATTTATATGGAGAATGTGGTGAAAGGGAAGAAGCCAAAGAAGTGTATTGGTAGCAACAGGTACCAAAGAAGCAGAAAGAAAAAATAGTGTATGTTCTAAATAAGAATATAGTAAATACAGGCCAAGGAAATTATAATAGTTTTTTGGTATAGTGAGAAGGATTGCATCAGGAAAAAAATGGTTGGATTTTAGAATGGGATCTAAATAATATTTATAATATAAAATGGAATCAATATAATTATAACAACTCATAGGAGATGAGTTCTTTTCAACTAGAGGAAAACTATTTAAAAAATTAGTTCAAACTTCTAGAGGAAACACTTTTTGAGTGGTAGCTTTATTTGATCTCTCCTTCATGCCAAAATGAATGTCTCAAATTTTTTTTGTAGTCATAACCTACATGATCTATTTATAGACATTTTCAATATTTTTTGGAGGCCGTTTACTACCATTTAAGGATCTGAAAATGCATTTTATTATTTTTTTAGTGTCTTTCCATTTTTTAGAAATTATGTATTTTTGTAACCATACATGATCATAATTTAAAATTTTATCGATAGGTTAATTTTAGTTTTTGAAATATTTTTGGATATTTTTATGGCTATGCATGCTTGAATGAAAAACTTGCTAGAAATTGTAGCCGCTAAAAATGATAGGCCATGTTTTTTATTTCTTAGAGTTTTAAAGTTTGCATGTCAGCTCCAATTTTGAGTTGAGGTTTATTTATACATGTGTATGTAATTAATTTATTCATTCAATATCATCCATACAAAATAGTATTTTAAAAGTATTGTGCCTATTGATTTCTTTGCCTTCGTATTATTATGGTAGTTAAGGATATTTTTAATATTTTTTGGAGACCATATGTGACCATCTGAAGGTCCAAAAATATATTTTAATTTTTTATTTGGGATTTTTCTATTTTTATAAATTGTATATTTTTGTAACTAGATGTGAAATTTAGTTCAAATTCATTTAATAGATTAATTTTAGTGTTTAAAATATTTTTAAAGATTTTTAACATACTAAAATAGCAACTACTAAAAATATCAAGTCATGTTTTATTTATTTGTTTGAGTTTTGAATTGTACATGTCAACTCCAATTCTAAGTTGATGTTTATTTATGTATATGTAAGTATTGATTTGATCAATATAGAGTATTGTTCCATAATTAATTTTCCCATTGATATATTTGTCTTGATAATATTCTAGTTCATTATTTAAAACTCAAGTGTCCATACCTAAGATTCCACAACCAATTCTTGTCTTCATATACCATATTGGTGGGGTTATGGCTATGTTCTCAATACTTCATTAGGAACATCCTAATCTTAGACATATAACTATAAAAACCTTATTTCCTCAATTATTGTGAATATATCTATGTTTTTTATTATAGAAAGTCACCTTATAGTATTTTTTATGTATCTTTCCAACACACAATAAATAGTTTTTTAAACTTTGGAATTTAATAAATATCACTAATACATTTCTTACCTTATCTAGTATTCATGCTCATAGCTCTTCTTGCTCCAATATGTAAATATTTTTTACCACCAAGATTAATCATTGTATTGAATTTTCTATTGGACATATAAAATTTATAAATATTCCATTATATGTGATTGGAACAACCTGAATCTAGAAACCAAACCTCTCGAGCACTATTTTCAGCATTGTCATATGAAAATACAAAATTATTGAGAAAATCATCCTTATCATTGTTAGCATAAATATTACTTCTAGATTCATTACCCACTTTTAATATACATTTGAATTCAAAGTGACCATACATGTTGCAGTGATAACATTGAGTATTTGCCTAATCATACTTGTCTCTACCTCATGCTCCTGCAATTGAAACGCCTCTTTTTTCTTTATTTACTTTTAAATAATTATTATTCCAGACTTTTTATTTTCCTAACATGATTTTTATATAAGTGTTGACACCTTCACTCTTTGTGTTATTCAATTTTTTACAAAAAAACCTCATTTTTTTCTTCAAATATTTCTTTTAATTTTTATTCATAAGATAAAATATACAAAATTTAGTGATAAAACTCTAAATTAATCAAATCTTTGATTCCTACAATAATGATAGAAACATGGTTCCACCTAAATGTCATATACCTTTACACTTTCCTCACCAGAACCTTTTTTTAAACATTTTCTTTTAAAAAGCTAGACATTTAATTGAACACATTCCTTACTCTTACACGCTAATTACTCAAACTTCCATCTTTTCGTATACTTAAATTCTCTATTTAATGTTTGCAACCTACCCACTTAAACTTGTTAACTAATTTGGTAAACCTATTGTAAATTCGTCAATGCATCCTTGGATATATTTTCATATAATTTTTTTTTATATGGACTATTGCCTACAGCTTTTTAATATGAAAAAAGAAAATTAAAAAAATAATAAATAAATATATAAAATGAGTTCTTCTTCTTATCTTTTTTCTTGGCTTTTTTGTCATTATTTAGAATGATAATCCAATTAAATGGTTCTTCATAATCATTTTTTACAATTTATGAAACATATTTTTCTCACAACAAATTTGTCTTCTTAATATTCCAATAATCACAATCATTTGTACCAAATTCTTGAATTTTTTAAAAAATAATAATTTAACATGATCAATTGTAATTAAACTCTGAAATAAAATCCTACAACCTAAAAATATTTAAAATGTTTGATACCAAATAAAAATTAAAAATAAAATAAAAAATTATTATTCAATAAAAACAAACTTTCAAACCAATATAAAACTCACACTTCATAATATTGAAATAATTACGTGTTACACATATTATTATGTATAATAAATAACATGCAACCGAAATTGAAATGCCATAAACAACACATAATTAGATGACTAAAATTTTATAAGGTATTCACTAAATTTGCAGACCTTTACAATATTTTTAATTGAATTTATTCTTCTAATTAAATTGTTCAAGTACAATATATTTGTAATATTTTATGGGTTAAGCCACATCCTAAAATATTCAAGTAAGTTTAGTTATTTTAGAATACGGTATTCTAAATTTATGAACAAAACAGTTGTTGTTTTTTTTCCTGAATACCAGTTTTAAATGAAACTAATATATTCTATATCTATTACATGCATTTATTTGCTTCTATAAAATAGACTAAAATTTTGTGCCCAACAGTGACTATGTTCTATTAGCAACATCTATCTAACAGATGCGACATGCTTTAATTTAATCAGACCTATGCATTTGTCTTTATTCCAATTCCGAAGACACATCAACTTCCTCCTCTATTGTTCAGCTTGAAGCACAAAAGTTGTATCTCACTTCAATAGAAGCTGTAACATTAGAGAGATTGGTAACACACAACTAAATGGATTATCATAATTTATAACGATTTTACTTCGAAGCAGCCAAACATTTGAGAATCGCAGCATTTAAAGAAGTGAAAATGGTGGGAGACTGTCATTGGATGTTTTTTTAGGTTTTCTAGCATGGTGTGCGCACTGGATGGATGTGTAAAGGCGATCCATTTTTTAGGAATCAGGATTAGAAGTGGCTATCTTCAAAGGCTTTTATTATCATCCCAAGGCCTAGGTTTTATTTATCAAAGTAATTAGGCATTGAATGAATTGAATCCTTTTGACACCTATGCTTCTTTTAAGAATTTATTGACGATAAATTATGGATGTGGGGCTTTGGCATTTGGATTCAATGAACTGGGTTCTTATGGTGCCAAGAAATTGTAAAGATATGTTGTTTGTCTTGAAAATGTTTACTTCTATTAAAAATTTTCTGTTTTTAGTTTTTGATATAATGAAGAGCACATACTAATATGTCTTATTTTTGTAATATTCTTAGTATTAAGAATGGCAGATAGATTTTTTGATGCTTAAAAATACCATAAATGATCTCAGATCAATTTACTAGTAAATTCAAGTCCACGCCAAGACACAAAACAGGTTTGATGGGTATGTCTTTTAAACCTTTCTGAAGGAGAGGTTCTCATGTTTGCTTTGCATAAATTTTTCCATGTGGCCATTCATCTATTAATCTCCTTAGCAGATAGGGTAGAGATTCTGTAATACATTTTTATACGTCAAAAATTTTAGTGCATTATATTAATGTTGTAATTGTTATGTTTATGATTTTCAATGATGTATCTCTCCAGTGAAATGTTTTTTCAGAACGTGATAAAGTAAGCTTATTATTTGGTGTGGCAATTTATTAATATCAAATATGTATTTGATGTCACGGTTCAAGAATCTATTAAAAATGTCATTCTCGTCAACTCTTTTCATTAACGGGTTAGATTGAAATCTTTATTACTATGTCGTGTTGGTTTTTATAATTCAATTAAAAAAAAAAAAAAAAACATTAAATTAAAAATGTGTTTCATTAATTATCAACATGGTTAATTATGTTCTATCTAGGGGTGAATGCCTTCATTGTATACATTAAATATGAACAGATACTTGTTAGTAACTTCTAGAATACATATTAAATCTAACACATTCTTTCAACAATAACCCATATATTCTATGTTATAACTGCATAGTAAAACTAGCGTTTTAATGTAAGAAGAAAGAGATTATATATTTTCCATAATAAGTACATGGAATGAGATAAGAATAAAAAAAAGTAAGGTACATTAGAAATTTATTACAATTCACCATCAATTATAGCTGCCATAATCATAAACACGTATATAGATTGTTATTTAGAGCTTCTCATAGTAGTTTCAATATTAAAATTATTTAATTGTTTAATTATTCATGTTAGGGGAGTCTAATTCCGATTCAACATTTTTCTGTTTGAATAGATTATATAAATATATCTTATAATTAATTTATATTTTATTTTAATTTAAAAAATGTAAATCCATTATTTATTATGAAAAAATAAATATTTTATTTTTGCATGATTTAAAAAAATAAAAATAAACAATAAATTAGTAAAAAAAACAAGCTTTTTATTTTTAAAAGTTATTTTATCTTATTAATAACATATGGTTCGTGATCTCACCCAAGTTTTGTTCCAGAAAAAAAATGGAATAATATGCCTAAATAAAAGTGGTCATTTGTTTTAAAATATCTTTAAAAGAACATTTTTTCCTATTACTTCACATTTAATATATTAGAATTATATTTAAATTTACAACAATAATTACAATTACGAACAATAAATTTTAAATAATTATAACTTATAATGATTGGGCGTGGTACTCCACAGATACCTAAATTATAGAAATTGCAATTTAATGCAATTAGCATATTGGTATGTCATGAATTTTACTTTCAACGTGGTCCATCAAATAAATAAATCAATCAATCCAACGATAATCATTGAATTCACTCATTCCCCTCAAAATAATTAGCACATCAAATATATATTTGGCCATATTAAGCTAAATGCCTTCACATATAGATTATTTCTGCAACGCTTTAATAAATACCTGAAATAAACTTTTTCAGACTCAATCAGTGCAGGGAAATATACAAGATCGAAAAGCTACATGTTTGAGCCTTAAACAAATTCCATGGTATTTAATCTACATGTTTGCATTTTTTTAAAGCTTTAACGTGTGAGTTACATCCAAAATTCTATTTCAAGTCAAACTTTTGTCGAAATACTTCTAGCCTTAAGCATTTTAATCCAAATTATAGAGATTTCATCCCTTGCTCGTATGATCATGTAAATCTGTAATATAAACAACACCAGAATGTTGAACATTGCCCCACCATAATGGTTTTTAATCTAAATTATAGGGATTTTATCTATCACCTCATGATTAGAAATATAATTTTATAATCAAATTGCACGATCATATAAATATGTGATATAAACAATAAGAACACAATTGTTAAACATTGGCCCGCCGTAATGGATATGGATCATTGCATCAGCTCACCTATTATACGAAACTATAGACATGCCTCTTCTTGATAGAATTATTTTAAAAAAAATGAGTATTGATGAATACTTATAATATTGTCAACAACAATATTCACATAACAAAAAAAATATTGTATATAAATACGTTAAATTAGATTTGTATATGATAGTGCATGCATTGATACACTCATTACATAATATTAGCTTTTATTTTTTCTATTACTGAATGATATATGATGAGATGGGTAGGTCGAGCAAGTAAACATACTTTATCCTCATTTTACATTAATAGAATCAATTTCATGATGCACCAAAAAAAATATCTAACTTGAGATTGTCAGGTATTTGTGAATAAATATTTGGATTATGAAACTACAAAGGAGGACGGTGAAAAGCCAAACAAGAAAACTTACTAATTTTTCAACCTATCAACCATTTTATTTCTTGGAAGAAAAATTCCATTAAGGCATCACCCTCATTGGAAAAAATATCATGGTCTATTGGGTTTATATATTTATCTACACCAAACCTATAGGTTTATACGTAAGTCCCAAAGATTAACATTATAAACAAAAATTATAGATGCTAGTAATGTTGACAGAATTTAATTGTCATTCAAATTAATATCACGATTTAAATCTATATTGTCATTAAGAATACCTCCACCATTCTCATATGAATTATACTCAAAGAACAAAAATGTGTCTTGTGTCACGAATAAGATTAGTGTAGAATAGCTTCTGAAATCATTATGTTCAATTCAACATGTTAAGTTGGTTACTTATTTTGATTATATAAATTATTTAATTATATATTAATTATCTATTTCTTATTCCCTTAAATGGGAAACTTTATTTCTATAATACACATACTTTGTGTTCCATGTACAAGTGACACTCAATCCAAATTCAACCCCTAGTATTATAAATGCTACAACAAAACAATTTATATTGGTTTTTTTTTCATAGAAGTGTTTTATACCTATGTTTATGTTTCAATTAGGGGTGAATGCACAAATATGGGGGATTAAAAACATGACACAATGAAAAATACAAAACATTTTCTGTAAAGGGTGTACACCATTTTCAAAAGGACGTATGCCTTTTTAAAAAAAAACCAATGCAAATGCTAAAAGGTTGGTCCTGACCCTAAAGGGATTATGCCCCTTAAAAATGGTGTAATCCCTTTAAGAATACAAAAGGTGTATTCCCTTTGGACTATATAGGGCATACACCTTGTTTGATTTTTTGCAGGGATATTGGTTTGTTTCATATTTAGTAAAATAAATATAATAAGTTGAAATTTAATTTTAAATTACATTTTATATTCTTATACTTTAAATTTTTTTTACTATATAACAAATTAGGGTCACTCTACATCTTCTAAAATTGACTAAAAAGATATATGATTTACCATTTATAAGTTACTTTTTTCAATTTTCATTCTGGTCAATACTTAATTTTTTAAATTTTAGGATCAAAAGATATAATTAGAAACAAGGTTTCATATATATATATATATATATATATATATATATATCCCCCTCCTTGAGATTAAGATATGGCTCGATTATTTAATTGGATAGGGCATACTTAAGTAGATAATGTAAGTAGGGAATACTTAAGTAGGTAATGTAGGTATGTAATACTCAATAGAATATATATATATATATATATATATATATATATATATATATATATATATATATATATTCTATTGAGTATTACATACCTACATTACCTACTTAAGTATTCCCTACTTACATTATCTACTTAAGTATGCCCTATCCAATTAAATAATCGAGCCATATCTTAATCTCAAGGAGTATGCCCTACCTAAATATGCAAGTCATATATTTATCTTTACTATTCCTTAATGGTTTCAAAGTAATTTATCCACTTATTCAACATAGTCTACTTCAAGGTCCTCTAAAAACATGCTTGCAATTAGATCTCTTCCAAACTATAAACTATCTCTTGGTCTATCACAAAATGTCTTCTAAGTATTGGTATTGAAAGACAAATGACCTTATTTTTTAGTACTATATTTTGAATTCTTAGCCACTATTATTAGATAAAAAGACATATTCAAAGACTTAATACAGGGTACTTTGTCCCAAGATAGTAATCTACCTTCAAGAAAAACACTTATTTGACTCTTAAAGAAATCAATTACACATCCTCACTTATTTTAATAATAATATGAGGGTATCACAACTTATTTTACTCAAACTTATTATTACATGAACAAATTCAACTCAAAAATTAAATAACAACAACTCTACCCTTTATAGGCCTATTAGGCCAATGTTTACCTCTTAAAGACTTGATACAAAGAGGTCTAAAACTATCTTTTTTTTGGACTCATTAACTTAAAAAACTCAATTAAAATATAAATAAAGTAATACAATACTCATAGGTGTCTTTACACAATCTCAAACTACCAATTCGATCAACAAAGTACCCAAAATTTTGACTAAGCCCTTAGCACTGTTATAGTATTGTGTATAGGCATGTTTGGTCTTAAAAATATGTTATTAATATAATATCATCAAATTATTATTATAAATAAATATTAATATTTTTAGATACTATTTTTGAGGATGAAAAACTAATTTTCTTTATTACTTTATTCACAATTTGACTTCAATGGCAACTCTGCTCTTTAGGCTCAGATGGCCTAATCTAATTACATGGAAGGATATTGACTTGGCTTAACTTCAGAATGATTTCAGTCAATTTTAGTAAGTATTTTTTAGTTTTTACACAATAACATTGGACCTTTATAAGAGGTAAAATCAATCAAAAAAGTAAAACACTTGAAGTTTCTCTTGACTATAAAACTTTTATATGACTATCAAAATTTAAAATTGAAATCTAAACCACAAAACCTAAATCCTAAAACCATAAATCCTAAACCTTAAAAACTAAATATTATAACCCAAAATACCAACCCCAAACTCTAAAATATAGACCTTGAACCCTAAATCATTCACCCCAAATCCTAAATAATTAACCCTAAACCATGAGCACTAAACCTAAACACTCAACCTTATAACCCAAATCCTAAACCTTATAGCATAAGTCCCAAATCTTAAACTTTAAGCCCCAATCCATTAAACTCTAAACACTAAAACTTGAAACTAAGCCTAAAACCATAAACCATAAGATATAAACCCCCAAACCATGAATAATAAATCCTAAAATAATAGGCCCTACACCCCAAACCCTAATATCTATACTCTAAACCATTATCCCCTAATCTTAAAACAAAAACACTAATAACTAAGCTCTAAAAATTTAGTGCTTAACCATAAATACTAAAACATACGCTCTAAACTCTAAATCCTAAACTCTAAGCCTAAACCATAAACTGTTAAAATTAATCCATAAACTCTTAACCCCAAGCCTAAAGCCTAAAATCCTAAATCTTAAACACTAAACCATACTCCTAAAATCAAAAATACAAATGAAAAACCCAAAACCTAAATCCCTAAACCATAAATGCTTGACCCTAAACATAGAACCTAGAATCCCAAACCCCAAAGAATAATCTTTGTACCCTAAATACTAAACCCTAATCATTGATCCCAAAACCCTAAATACTAAACACTAATATTTAACCCCCAAACCCTCAACCAAACTTCCAAGATGAAAACCCTAAACGTTATGCACTAAACCATAAACCTTATGTGTGAAATGCTAAACCTATAACCCTAACCCCAAACACCAAACCTCAAGCCTTAAAATCTAAATGCTTTGTCCCTTAAGCGATAAAATATAAATTATAATCTTTAAATCCTAATCCCTAAGCCATAAAACTAAAACTTGAACCCAAAACACAAATCCCTATACACTAAACCCTAAATTGTTAATCTTATACCATCAACCATAAAGTTAAAGACCTAAATTTCTAAACCATATACCTCTAACCATAAGCCATAATGTTGAGTTATCACATATATAGATTAAGGAGATAGGGCAATGGCTAAGCAATATCTTGGAAGGATGGGATCCATTCCCACTTATATAGAAAAATGAATGATTAAGGGCATTCATGTGAAAGGCTTAAAGGTGGATTTGGGATGAAATTCTAAATAATCTGTTGTTTTTTGATTCAATGGGTCTATCAATATGCATAAATGTCTAGCCTAAATAATTTAACTTATAGCATACATATACTAATGATATAATCATTCATACATGACATCTACCCCATACATAGTACTACATGTAGGTATGTTGTCACTCATACATTACATACTATTGAATTCATTATACATTAACTCATAGTAGATATAAATGTAGTTAATAACCCTACTAGATCCTCTTACACATAAAACATTAACCCTAGACCCTAAACACTATAAACGTTGAATGTTTAACCCTAAACCTAAATCATATATACCATAAACCATGAATTATTAACCCGAATATAGTAGCCATGAACCCAAAATAATGATACATAAACCCTGAAACCTAGACCCTAAACATAGAACCTTTAAACCTTAAACCCTAGACTTTATACACTATAACCTAATCAATAAAACATAAAATTTAATCCCTTAACCCTAAAACCCAAACCATAAACCTAAAATACTAAATCCTAAACAATAAACCATAAAACCCTAATCCTGTAACTTTAATATCAAACTCTTAATCCTAAACACAAAATTCAAAATTATGAGATTTAAACACTAAACATTTAACCACAAACTCTAAACCCAAAACCTAAAGCCTTGACTCCTAAAATCTTAACACTAAACCCTAGTCCTAAAACCCTAAGTGTTAAACCCTAAACCTTGAAATTTGAATCCTAAAATATAAACCTAGAACCATAAAACCTCAAACCAAAAACCATAGACACTAAATTATAAAATTAGATAAACCCTAAACCTTAAGACGTAAATGCCAAAACCCAAATAATCAATCCCACAAACTAAGCTATAAACTTTTAAACCTAAACCCTTAACAAGAAACCCTCAAAGCTAAAGCTAAATGATGAATGCTAAAACTAAACAAAAAACACTAAACATACATTGTGGAGAATACCCTAGAGGGATGATACAAACATTGGTAGTTATGCTCAACCCCCTCTCCACTTTCCTATCATAATTCTTACATAAGTACAAAGATTTCAATGCATGGAGAAAACATGCCATAACAAAGTTAGTGGCATAAATGATAATAATTTATACTCATGACCCACATCATTATTTGAGAATAACTCACAAACATGAGAATATCCAAAATTCTCCAATGCTTTTACTCAATGATTTGGAAATGATTGTGTCTAGAAGAAGGCTTTTGCCTCATACGAAATATGAGAAAAGAGGCAATTTTTTATCTATCATCATTTATCGTCAACCCTCATCATTTAAAATTGATTTTTGACATGCAAGTGTAAATAGGATATAATATTATGTCCACCATGTAAATCATTGAACAATATCCCTAGAATAATCCATCATGACCCTATATAATCTACTAGACATGAATGAGAATAGTCACCCTAGTATACTCCAATCATAATAAAGGGAATCGAAACACCATTCAAGATTCAACTAAAAAAGAGCATTAAGGGAATGTTAAATTTAAAATGGTCCTCCTAAGACAAACCCAAAATGTTAATAATGACATATGAAAACAAAGTAAATCATTTAAAAGATAACATCATTCCCTGGGGTGACCTCATCTAAAATAATAATAAAATAATTTTTTTATTATATAAATATTATTAAATTTTGTAAATTAACTCACTTTGGTTAATCTTGACCAAATTTTTTTGATTCTATATGTTCTTTTTTATTTCAAAGTGTAAAAAAAAAATTTTTTTGAAAAAAAAATTTGAACATTAGATTTATATTTTTCATTTACATTTAGTAAAAATATCCAAGAATCCCTATATCATAGAGAGAATCTTACTTACAAATTACATTCAAATTAAAAAAAATATTATGAATTATATAAAATTGTTAATGGATATCAATATTATGTTTGTATAAAACTGCATTAATTAATAAATTATATGTTGATAGTCTATAATTACTATTGTGAAACTATATCACCATGAATATCAATATTATGTATTATCAATATTATTAACATGTAACATTACCAAGCATGTTACATAATTATATGATGTAAGAAAATTAATTTTACTATAAGATTGAATATTTATATTAATAAGAATATTCATGGTTTAAAAAAATATTGTACTAGTGTACTTACATAATAAAACAAAAATTATATGCATTCATAATAGTGTATTTGGATAATCTTTAAATACTGTACTCATACCTATTCGTAATTTTCCTATTATACTCATACCAATTCATAATTTTCATTATAGTATTCCTAATAATATGGAGTCTCCTAGGAGGTAAGAATTTCGAAGAATAACATTAATTATTCATGACATGTTACATATTAACATGACTAATTATTATGAGATTTTACCATATTATAACTAATATTTTCATAATTATATGCATTCGTAATTTTATTGTAACATGTAACATTACCATAGATATTATTATATATACTAATATTAGTTCTATGGAATAATATTATTAATATCACCATGAATATCAATATTATCACTATCATTAAACTATTATTATGTAATAGATTAT